>LOEQ01003054.1:135853-148983 GCA_001685075.1 Bramus lutescens | reverse complement strand
TCCCACAGGGCAGGGAACCCTGACTGCTCTGTGGACTGGAGAGGGAGGGGGAGGGGAAATGGGGGGAGGGGAAGGGAAATGGGAGGAGGGAAGGAGATGGAAATTTTAAATAAAAAAAATCTTGCAGCATTCTGAGCTGGAAAAAAAAAAGTCTGCCTAGATGTTCTATGGGCGATGAGACTCACCATCTACTGTGGCTGGAATGGGAAAGTCCCCAACAGGCTCAGGCATTTGACCATTTGGTCCCCAGTTGGTGGCCCAAGTCTCTCTGGATTTTCCCAGATTCTGTACTCAAAGATGAAGATAGTTTCTTTTGTTCTCTCATTAATTCATCTTTAAAACACATCTTGAATTCAACTAAGTTCGAGCTAAATTTTGGGATGCAAAAATGAAGAGGAGGAATCTCTGACCTGAAATTCACAGTTGTGGAGAGTGAAGAGAGCTGACAAATCTGTAGATATCTATAGCACTTTATACAGGCTTAGCACATGTACTATGTAGTGTGTTAGGTTGGCATGAAGAAATGAGAGTACTAAAGAGCAATTTCTAAAAAGTATGGTAAGTCAGGTGGTGGTGGTGCACACTTTGAATTCTGGCACTTTAGAGGGAGAGGCAGGCAGATCTCAGTGAGTTCAAGGCCAGCCTGGAGTACAAAGTGAATTCCAGGACAGCCAGGGTTGTTGCATAGAGAAACCCTGTCTCACGAAACCATAAGCAAGCAAACAAAAAAGGTATGGCAAGCCAAATCTGAAATAAATATGAAAGTTGTTGGAATCAAAACCGAGTTGCTGCCGGGTGGTGGTGGCACACACCTTTGATCCCAGCACTTGGGAGGCAGGGGCAAGCAGATCTCTGTGAGTCTGAGACCAGCCTGGTCTACAAAAGCTAGTTTCATTACAGATTTCAAAACTTCAGAGAAATCATGTCTCAAAAAACCAAAACCAGCCAACCAAACAAAAAAACCCAACAATAACAACAAAAATGGAGTTGCCAATGTCAACACCAGTACTCTCCCATCCCCACAAAACAAACAAAACAAAACGAAACAAAGCAAAACAAATCAGCAACAGCTAACCCCCCCCCCCAAGAGTCTGTGGGAATGACTCAGTAAACTGTTTTCCCAGCAAGCCTGAAAACTGAGTTCAGATTTCGAGGTCGTGTAAAACTGGCTGTGGCTGCTTATGTCTGTACTCTGAACAGTGGGGAGGAAGAGAGATAGGCAGAATCCTGGTGTTTGTAACCAGTCTAGCAGAGTCTATAAACTCCAGGTTCCATGAAAGATTTTGATTCAAATAAATAAATAAATGAACAAACAAGTAACTAAATAAAGTGGAGAGTGACCAAGGAAGCCACCTGACATGGACATCTGACCTCTATAGGCCTATGTACACATACATGCACATGTACACACATACAAGAACACACACACACACATCACATGCAAATGAATGAAAAAGAAAACTAGATAAAATAAGGAGGTTATAAAAGAAGGGCGCCTACATAGGGAGAATTGCCTGATTGTAACATCACAAAAGAATCTTCAGAACCACAAACTTGCCCGGAGACAAAAGAAAGGCACTTCAGCAACGACGTCTACCCAGCCGCTGTCTCTGTTCAAGTCAGATGGACGCCACTCTTGTTGTTAATCATTATGCTCAAGGAGATTTCAAAATATCTGATGCAATCCTCTTCATTTGCCCCCTTGCATTAACCTCTTTGAACTACTCATAGCTTTCTGTGACACTCTGATTGCAGCAGTTTGCTACGCTCCAATCAAAACCATTCTTTGTAGACTATCTCTCCAATACACACAGGTTTAGATGCACATCAATAGGTAGCAGAAAAAGTAGGAATGACTTCAGGATTTAGGAAAAGTTTACATTGAAAGGTGTTTGCAAAGTAGCAAGAATGTAAATATGTAGTGTGTGGATTGTGGAATGTTGGCGGCCTTGCAGAGTGGGAGCTGACCATGAGAGGCAGGTAGAGCCCAGGTCTGCAGAGATCTGGGGTACCCCCCCAAAGGAATGTAGACTTGACTTTGAACGCAGTGGAATCCCAGTGGAAGCATTAGGGTGCATGAAAGAGCCAGTATTTTCCATTGTCTGTGTCTTTGGAATGGTTATGTTGAGATCCAGAGGGAGAACAGATAATGTCCTGAGTTAGAAAATCTACTGTGGAAACATGGACAATGGAGTGGAGAGCTTCCTAAGGGCTAAAGCAAACTGAGATTGGTAACTGAATCTATGTGGGGCCGCTCCAAAGAATCAGTAGAAGTGGGTGCTGTGAACTCAGCACCTGGGCTCTGTGATTCTGAGTTTTCAGAAGTAATGAGTCACCAAGTATTGAGGATGAGACATGGTTTGGAATTGGATTAATACAAGACATTCCCTTAAAAACATTTTTTCAAATGCTACTTAAAACTTTAAAAACTTTTACAACTGTTGTTATCTTCAAACAATTGATATTTACAAGCTCAATGGAAATTATTGATTGTGCCCTGTGAGTTCTGCAGACTCCTGGGGCCTCTAGAACCTGAAGGATGTGGCAGACAAAGGTCCTGGCCATGCAGCCTTGCCTCAGCCAAAACAGCCCCATCTTCCTTTCTTCTGATACTGGCCAGTAGACTCCCTGGGAATTCCCGAAATGGGGTTGGAGCTTGTGATGAGGCAGGCATGTCTGAGGCCTTCCAAGCTTTGGCGCCGGGAGAAACAGAAAGACACAAATGATTCTGGAGTTGTTTAAACCTCCAGACCCACCGATTTGAAGCTCAGTCACTTGTGCCCTTTGTTGAGGGCCTGTGATACTGCTTTGTGTCTGGGGGAGTTTGTTTGATTCTGTTTTGGCTTCGTTCATTGTCTGCTTCCATCCCTGAGAGTGACCATCCTATTGGGAGCTGTATTCATAAACCTAGCATATTGGCCTGTTTCTTTTTAGTTACAGATGAAATTGTTTTATTTGACATGGTAAATATGCAAGCATCACAGGCCACAGAGGTCCCTGTTTCTCTTAACAATGGCATTTGAATAAAACATTCGTCACCAGAGTGGGCTGCAGGGTCCTTATTGCACCCCCCCATCCCGTGAAAGCCAACTGAGCCTCCAATCCGTTGAGAATTAACACATGCTGTTGTATTTGCGTTTTCTAAATATTTTCCAACTCCCATCATGTGCTTTTGTGTTCTGTTCTCCAAACCCCTGCCAAAACCTCCTCCGGCACCATTCCTTCCTGGGCTCCACCTCTGCCAAAACCTCCCCCAGCACCATTCCTTCCTGAGTTCCCAAGTCCTTCGGACAACAAACAAAACTTCCCATGGCCATTAGTCTCAGAGACATATTTTATGTATTAAAAAACGAGGTGACAAAAAGACATTCTTTTTGCTGCTTTTGGGTTCATGGATTCAGTTTCTTAAAATGGGACTTTTGCTAATTGAATGTAGATGATATATCTTTGATTTATTTTTAGTATATGTTAACTGAGTGAATACTCAAAATGCATCTAGATTGAGGCTCCATTCTTGTGTGCAGTCAGAAGGGCTGGAACTGAGGAAAGTCTGGACATAGGAAGAGAAGATACAAGGAATGCAGGATTTAACTTGACTCTCCAAAGCTTTGCCCCCTGTAAAAACTAACTTGTAAGTATATTATGTTTGTATCCCTTGTCTTGAAAGTGTGCCTTTTCCTCTTAGCTGCCCTTAAATTCTCTAGATAATGACCAGGCAATTTTATTTTCCCACCTACATTCATAGCAACTATATAAAAATCAATGAAAATAAAATATATTTTCTAAGCATGAATTTTATTTTCTTTCATTCTTAAGGCCCGTGTGTGTATAAATGGTATAGATGTTGATGTCTTCCTGACATAACAGAAACAAGTGTCATCCATCTTTGTCAGGGAGATTGATGTCTTGGTATCATTATGGAAGCACCTGGGAAAACTGGCCTCTTTCTTGTCCCCACAAGTCCTGGCTGCTTTTCAGCGGACTAAGTGTGTCATCCTGTTATTACAGTCAGAGAGCATCAAGCCTTAATGATTTCTTATACAAAATGCTCTTGAAAAAGAGACAATGAGGTGTCAGAAAACAATAGAAACTTGTTATCATCTTGTTGCACATCTATAGTATCTGAGTAAGCTTTCATCTCTCTTGGGAGCAGCATATGTTACTGTCCTCTGGTCGAACAGCAACCAGTGATAATGCTCTTTGCATACTTTCAGTCTCACTAAATTTCACATCCAGTAAAAATCATTAACATTATAAATTTCTATTTGGCTTAGTGTTTTTGAAACAAGCCAGTTCTATTGTGTATCCAGAAAAGGGGGAGGGAGGAACATTATTCTAAATGTTAGGCATGCTTCTTTCTTATTATTTTAAATGCATGCTCCATTTTCCTCTGCTGATTTTTAAACTAGGATTCCTGTCCGCGATTTTAAGGCAATGAAGAACTTGGATGAAGATAATGGGAGCCATCCCGAACATAGCAATGTTTTAAACCTCCCCGGTGTATGCAGATAAAATCTACTGCTGTCACCCTCCTGGGAACTGGTTCTGTTTCTAGACCCTGCATTACAAACAACATCTTTTCATAGTTTGGAAGGCCCAGAGAAGAATGCCCAGGATGACCCACTGTCAAAAGAGTCCTTGAAGAGTGAAGGAGAGAACATTTGTAATTAGCTCTCCAGGTGTACGACATCCACTATAAAGCAGGCTTCAACTGTGGCTTCAGAATGGAAAATTTGGGTTAACATATAGAATTATAGAAAAAGAAATGCACTTCAGCGTGAAGAAGGGAAGCCATTTTTTATTGGTCCAGCTCTGAGAGTCCAGAGTGTGTGAGTCCAGTCTACAGAATGGAGAAAGGGCCTGTCACCTGGGTGAACAGAGCCAGGACTGCTGCTGTTTTTGGGAGCTGAGCAGTATATGGATCCTGCCATGGGGAGATGCTCTGATTCTGTTAGCAGACAAGCATCTTCTGTGTGTCCCAGGAACCACACTGTCATCCTGTGACAGGCTCCTCACAAAACAAAAACACAAATGCATGCTAGGAGTCATTGGGCAATGTTTGGAGGTTCCAGGTTTACAACTATGAGACAGTATGGCTAGTTTTTAAATTTCCACATGCATAATTGCAGGGGTAGGAGCGCATATCTCATGAGGTAAGAATTAGTAGAGTTAAAGATGTTGGACCAAAGCCCAGCACATGTAAGTTACCTATGTCGGCTAGCTGCTGTTACCATGACCTCAGTACTTTACTGGGGAGTACACTGAATGCTGAATCTTGGCTTAATTTAAGCAGGAACACACTGAGATGGAGTTCTGATTAATGAAAGTCTACTGGGAAGGCTGGTCCAAGTTAATCCTCAACCTTTTGTGATTGCATACAGAACGTCTAACTGGAAGGGTTTTTGGACCAATAGATGATGGTGGCTTTTTGTTTGTTTGTTTTTTACTTAAATATCAAAGCACCTGATATTCTTGTTCAACTCTTTGCTTTTCCAATAAACCATAAATAAATTAGTTAACATTTTTTTTGATTTCATCTAAGATATCTAGTTTTTGCAAATATCCATTTTGACTAAACTATTAATTATTAGTCTTGTAAGAAAATAGAAAATAGTTCAGGAAATTAGTCTAAAATGATGTTTCTAAATCCTGAATTGAAAAAACAGTACATCTTTTTAAAAGGTAAATGACTTGGAATATACTTTAATTAATACTTACTTCTGTTAGTACCAGGATATTCTGCAACACAAAGAATCCAGGTGATGGAGAAAGAAACACTTGGATCGAGGGACAATAATAACATGTGTAGTAGGTTATTAGCTCTGTTTGCCTTCTTGCTCCCTCAGTAATGTTTAACAAGGCTTTATTGATTATAATAGCCTTGATTGGTAAATGGGAACAGAAGATCACATTGTGGGCACCAGGCCAGTTCTTGCACACAAAGTCTGCAAGCCAAACATTCATTAATAATTGATTTTAAGGGGATTATACAAGCCCTCGTGGGCCTGTCTTTTGCCAGCATATTTCATTATAATGCACAGCTTGATTTATGAATAACTGTAAGATATTAACTCTGGAAGGCACCTTGGACTGGAAACTGGAGGATTTAATCAGGGACAGAGCCAGATTTTTCTGTCTCCTACTGCAAAGTCTTTGACATGAGATGTGTATTGTTTCTTTCATCAACAGGATCTTGAACATTGACTGCAGATATAAAGAATGTGACAGCTCAATAATTTACAACATCTCTCCAAGGAGCTTTCCATAGAAGACCCCAGATGTTCTGGGCTTCATCTTCAGAGCTTTCTTGGGAGGCTGAGTCTCTGCATTAGAGCTCATGAGGACTGGGTTTCAGAAATTGTTATTCAGTGGCACAGTCCCTGGCAAGCAGACAATGACCCTAAGTGGCCTGTCTCATAGTTTAGAATGCTCTCCAACAGTGTGTAATGTATTCACATGAAAATTATAGATCCTGGTCCTCACTGCACCCGGACAGTGAAGTGCCATGTGCAGGCCATGCCCGCTCTGCCTGCAACCTCTTGTCTGCTCATGTATGAAACCACGGATCTGTAGCAGCACCACCTAAGTCCCTTGGCAGACTCTGGCCTCTAGCATCTCTGCCATCTAATTTTTTCTCTTGAATGTTTATAGGTTATGTTTCTATCTTGCCTGTTATAATGGCCCGTTTCACATGGACTACCTGCTTGATGTTCATTTTGGTCCTGTTCATTCTCATCTCCATGACTGGTGGCCAGCATCAAAGTACTCCCGGTACTACCTGACCAGTGTCTGAAGGTCTACAGGTTCTTGTTTGTCTCGGAGAGGAGTTCTGACATTTAGTCCTTGACACGAGTTTATCACTTAGGCCCATGGCTGTGGTTGTGTGGTCCCGAGACTGCTGCGGGAGCTTTGTTTTGGATACACTTTCAACCGTGACTAGATTCACGCAGCTGACTGCTCCAGAGCAAAGGAACATGGGGGATTTGGTTTCTATCTGATTCTAGCTGGAGATGACTATCAGACTCACGCTATCCATGGCTTATTCATAGTCTAGAAATACAAAGGCTGTGCTTTCACCTGGTAAGAGATAGTCAGCTTCAGTAACAGGTTTGGTGACTGGTAAGGGTGGTAGAGAATCGATGGATGGCCAGTGCACAGAGCCTTTAAGTAGAAACACAGCAATGGACTACACAATGTGGATGGTCTTCATCAGGCTCCACCTCTAGTCCCTATGCAGTGCGCTCTCCAGACTCTTTTGTTTGGTGTCCACTTCCTCTTCACGATTCTTCTTGCTTTAAACCCAAGACAGATGTACTCTTTTTTATATGTATTACCTTTAAGTTCCATGAGAGTGGACCATAGTTACTGCACTCTATCTGGCTCATTGAAAGTGTCCATTTATGGCCTAACATTTGATAACTGTTCAGATGAACTCATTCCTCATGGATTCTTCTCTCAAAATATGACTCTAACGAATGTACAATTCTCCTTGGCCATGGCACTTTCATGAAAGAGCAGTTCTTTTTGGTTGTGGCATTTAGTTTATTGTAGCTCCCCTAGAGGTCTGATGTCTCTGCCTTGTAATGATACACGGACTCAGGGCCACCACTTTCAATGGACTTTACACTTCAGCCCAGCGAGTCCTATGTTCTGTTTCGAGTGTGTAGTGTTTTAATTTTTCTTATGTCAAACAGTTGAAGCCATAGAGCAGACACTCTCAGAATGTCGCGCATGAAGATCGAGAGTCTTGGTCACTGGCTTAATTTACATCTGACAGAGGCGATCCAGCGGTTCCAGAAATGTTTCTATAATCCAGGATTCTGCAAGCTTCACAGTCTCTGCAGACAGTTCTGAGAAGGGCAGAATGCCAGCAGAGCTGGTTGTAGGAAAGTAGGAAGTGAGAGACATCAGCCAGGCCTCAGGGCATTTCCACCTCCTATGGTCTGCCCAGGAGGCCTCATTTCTAGGAGAGTTCAGGACTGACTCATTGAAGTATGCTGGCTGACACCAGCAGGCCACAGGAGAACCTGTGATAATCTTCTTACACTTTCTGGTCTTGCAGCTTTGGAGTCCTGACTGCCCATCTTGTACCCTACCCCACTGGGTGTTCACTTGATGAATGGAATTCTAGCCTCTACATAAAATACCTCGGTAACGGCATCAGCCAATGCATCGTGTCAGAGGAGTTTAGCTTTCAGCTCCGCGAGAAATGTCTGATGTTCATTTGGAGAAAAAAAATGTCATCTCGGATGCACACCTTGAATTATGTATTGGCGAGTCACAGAGGATGGAATAGAACTCTGAGAGAACTGGGGTTTAGTTAAGAGGAGGAACAATGGCAGGAGTGACAGAGCTGTCTTTTTTTGCTAAGATTTTAGCAAGCAAACATCCTAATCCTATGAGCACTGCAGAAAAAGAAAGTACTAACCAACTTCATGAATGAAGTTCTTGAAAAGAAATAGTGGTTTCTAGATCATCAAGTTAGAATTGGTTGCCATGATTGTCTTATTAAACAAATTTTAATGAACTTTTAAGTTAGCATACAAAGTAATGGACTTCATGATGACATTGACATATTAAGTGTAGTTGTACCTTGCTCCTATTGTTATTATCTTTTGATGATGCACGCTGACTATCTTTTGAAAAGATAGTGGGGCTAATGACTTTGCAATGTCAACAGAATCATAAATTTCTGGAAGCTTGTACACAGCCGAGCTCTTCTGATATCTTCAGTATCCCGTCTTTTCCACAATGGCTTACTTTCCCTTACTAATTTGAAACTCCCGTCTCATGGGAATGTTTGTATTTCTTATGCGAGTGTTTTGAGTAGAGTGTCTATAAAACCATCCCTTCGCTTAGAAAGAAGGCTCCTGCTGTATGCGGTTGCTCTGACAACCGAGGGCAGTGTATTCTAAGCAGATAAATGGGTAAAACGGAAGGACAAGGAAGTTGCTGGCTTGAAATGACTTTAGTCTTCTAAAAATACTTCACGTTGTACCTATCTCTTTATGACAACAAGATGGACCCAACACATCTAAATTCTAGTCCCAATACTGACAAGCAACTCATTTTCTGAGCTTCTGCTTTGCCGACTATTAAATGAAGAGACTGTTTTGTGGAGGAAATAGTTTCAGATGGCCAGGATGAATAAAGTGCTGTGTTTTCCAGAGACCTGCACGGAGTCCCTTTGCTGCACTACATCATTTGATGGAATCTAATTGTACATTAAGGCCAAGTTCTTCCGAAGGGCATTTAAGCATCCTCCTGCTGTGGTTTAAAATTGCCATTCTATCTCATTTCCCTTCTGGCTCCTTCCTGGACTCTTGGTTCTTTCTCAGTGTCACAAAAATTCCTTTTCTTGGGGAGAAATAAACAATGTCCACCCTTCCCACAAAGGTCCAAAGGACAAACAGAGGCATGAATCCACCAAAATTGACACTGCAGTAACCTGTGTGTTTATGAGACATCCTGACAAAGCAATGGGTTTCGCAGACAGGCACATGCATGGTCTTAAAGCCACCACACTGGAAAGTCTGCATCCAACGTGAAAGACAGTCCCCCTTCCTAGCTGTGTAGATAGGACACTGCCCCGTCCTGCAGTCCTTCCCAGTCTACAAATTACCTCTTTCTGGAGGTCATGTGCAATTAGGGCAGAATAGCACAACCTTATTGGGAGGAGTGACTGGGTACTCAGGCAGTCCTGGCCCTCTCTAGCCATCTGTCTATGGAGGAAGGTCAAGAGCCAATAAGCCCAGTGTGGTGATCTTTTGTAAGTACTCACAGGTACTCATGAAGATGGCAGAAGGTTGACTCTGAGGATGGTGCTTTGTGATTCTCTTTCAGTGAACTCTCTTGACTCTGGGCTTTCTGTTCCCCATCACCCTGGGATGCTTCATCCACTTAAAAGCAAAACTGGAAAAACTAAGGGCCTCTCAACCTTCCAAAGTTAAATCGATTGTCTCCTCTTTGGGCGATCTTTGTCTAGCTTACAGAGAAGGGATTTCCCGCTGTCTTTTGTGCTCACCAATAGCAGGGCCTTTTGCAAACAGGACCATTCTTTGTTCCACATTTTGTTTTCCTCTCTCCATAGTTAGGGTCTGGAGGTAGAAACAGGTCTGGCCTGTCAAATATAGCGAGACTGGCAAACGTTTGCGAACAAGAAAACTGAGTTAATAGATATGCTTGCCTGAGAAGCTTCTACATGCGTGTTCACAGTGCTGTCCTGGGCAATGCTAAACTAATTTTAGCAGAGACTGACAATGGGTCCCGACTCACGGATAGGTAGGAAAGAGTGAGCAGTCTCTCTTGGCCCAGCATCTGAATGACAGCAGAATCTAGACCCTGTACACACACACACACACACACACACACACACACACACAACCTTGATTTGACTACTATTTGGTAAAAGACATGAAGCCACACATGAAAGTGTTATTTTGCTGAAAACTTGAAGCAAGAGGAGGCCAATACAGCCGGAATGGATATGGTCCTTGAGGCAGATGGTTGCTGTGTCTACGTTGGAAAGTCTCACATAAGAAGTGTCAGGCAAGGGGGCTGTTGGATGGCATCCAACTTGAAGATTCTTGAGTGTTGGGAATCAGAGAAGAGAAAAACATTCTGAAATATTAATTGTCTTGGAAAATCAGGGCACACAAAAGCAGTGCAGTTTCATGACAACATGGCTGGGAAACTGATAAATCGCCACTAGGTGACACTGTTTCTTCATCTGTGACTCTTGCCATTTCCCCAACCTGCCTAGGTCTCAGCAATGTCTTGGTCATGACCTGGGATCCAGTTACACCCTGCCCTGGTTGGAGCAAGGCCAGGATGGAAGACACCTTAGTTTCACTTGGCTTTCTCCTATGTAAAACCAAGAATCCTGATATTGGTGGTTCTGAAAAACTTCTCCAGTTATTATTATTATTATTATTATTATTATTAGACAAATATTTGTTATTAATAAAAATATAATAACTTTAAAATGAGTTTTTTCTGATAACTTTAAAATGCCCAATATTATGCCTTTTTATGTAAACACAGACACATAAGTGCTACTCTTCCTTCAACCAAATCTCAGTTAGCTAATTAGATGGAAAACACATGGGGCAAGAATCAAGCGAACAATGGCACACCTGTATGCATGGGCGTGCTTCCTGAGCCTACACAATTCCCATGCGAGATCTTTTTTATGTATCCAGCAAATGTAGAGGTAGAAAAACAAATCGTCGAGGTTGTAAGCATAAGCTTCCCTAGGGGGAAAAATCTGATCTTTCTGTCACCGTTCCTCCTTTTTTGGACCTTGTAGTTCCAGAACTTTCTTCTTGGCCCTGGGTCAGCTGGAACCTCTGCTTCCTTGTGTGGGTTACTGAATTTCATACAGGAGTATGTAATCACTGAACGGCACGGACACAAAGCAGCCGTGTGACCTGTGTGTCCTGTCCTCCTCTTTAGTTAAGAATTAGTTGCCCCAGATGTGTGCCATTCTACTGGTATTATGCCAAGGCAAGAATACAGTGGGGCCAATCATGTCACTGTGTGCATTTCTGGGCCAGTGCCCTTTGTCTCTGCTTGGTGCTGGTCATTAAAGGAGCTGGGATCTTTTCACTGTAGAGATAGGCTGCTTTTCCCTCTGCCAGCTGGAAGGCCATTTTTCTGTAGCTTCTGACAGGAATTCAAGCAACTACTTACCACTTGTAAACAAAATAGCCCACCCTTAACCTACCGTGAAAATACCACCTCGGTGAGAGGGAAGACTTGGGGATAAATAGAATTTCCAACACGTGTATGGGCTGGGGTATTGAAAGTTTGAAACCACAAATATTCAAGTCTACCACTTGCAAATGTGGCTAGTGTCCTTTTTCCTTTTTCGTTTGAGTGATGTTGGATTGCAACTTTATCCTTGCTTGGTCTAACGACAGCAGTTTTATTTTTTAGCAAATATTTAAGTTCCTATTCTTTAAGAAGAGTGATAAAAAGAGCAACGGTCTCCAAATGCATGGGGACCCTGGCCCTCTGCCCTCTGCCCTCTGCCAGTGTCTCTCTTCTCCCTAGCTCAGTTCAGCTCCAGTGCACACAGCTAACAAGGTTTCATTAGTGTGGCAAGGGAATCTGGCCCTTGCTTTCAAACACGGAGTTGAGCTTGCTCTAGTCTCACTCAGCAGGGGACAGATTTCCCTTTCTTCATCTCTGCGCCTCCCTGGTGTGCAATCTTGTCTTTTGAAAGAGTTGCAATCAGAACAAATTACCTAAAGAGGGGGAAATGAAAAGATCTCCCAGCCGTTGTGGTTATTTTTTAGTTTTCTTTAACAATTGGCACCTTCCCGCAGTAATTGAAAATGATCCAGGAAATCTGTACGTCCTTGGCAACACTTCTCCCCAGTGTGCGAGCTCAGAGCTCAGCTTTTAAGGTGACTGCAATCGATTCAGCCGACGCGGGGTGGGGGTGGGGAGTGCTCCATAAAACAAGAAACCTGCCTCCTGGCCTGGTTCCTTCCCTCAAGAGGGGCAGAGGAAAGTTTTTTAAACAATTGGCTGCCGTGACTGGGGATAAGAGCCATGGGTTTATGACTGGTCTGTAACCAAATCACACAAGCCGTGAGCCAGGTTGGGTATAAGGGCTAGTCAGTGGAGGTCGCCATATAGCCCTATTTATCGAAATGAGCCTGGGAACTAGAAGGGTACAGCGTCTATGGCGCCACCCTCAGTCTGTTAAGGGCTAAGAGTCTGGGCTTCCGCCAGGAGAAGTGAAACGGGATGGGGGGTGGTAGGCCTCCAAATCTGTGTTCAACTCTTCAGTCCTTCAGTCCCATCTCATTAGTGTGGGGAAGACAGCCTTGCTATGACTCCGAAACTCAGTGGGCGCCTGAGGGACTGCTCCGTGCATCAAACCCCTCTTCCTGCCACATAAGCACTGGGTAATACATGTTTTCTTCCTGGATTCAGAGAGATGGTATCAGGGTTAGTTTTTTTTTATTTATTAATTATTTGTCAACTTGGCATAAACTAGAGTTATCTGGTAAGAGGAACCTCATTTGAGAAACTGTCCGTCAGCTTGCCTGTAGGCAAGTCTGAAACTTTTTTTTTTTTGGTTTTTCGAGACAGGGTTTCTCTGTGGCTTTGGAGCCTGT
>LOEQ01003054.1:111080-126149 GCA_001685075.1 Bramus lutescens | reverse complement strand
CCTCCCTCCTTCCCTCCCTCCATCTTTACTTCCTCCCTCTCTACTTCCCTTTTTCCTTCCTTCGTTTCCCGTGGTATTTTTCCTCAGAGCTTCAGGCACTAGCCTGAACTGAGCAAGTTAGTTGTCTGAGTCACTAGGTCTGTACCACACCTGTTCCCTAGTTTCTGGTTATCTTTGGCATTCCACTCTGCATTCATTTTCACGTGGAGTTCTTGTTCTGTGTCTGTATCAAAATTTCCCTCTCCTTTAAATACATCTGTCGTGTTTGGTTATGGGTACTCTCTACTTTTATAGGACCTCATCTTTAAATCTGCAAGAACTGATTTCCATGACCACATTCTACAATTTATGAGAAGGTATTATTATACAGATTCTTTCTTGTATTTTTGTTTTGCTTTGATTGTTAATTTGCTTTTTTGTTTGTTTGTTTGTTTGTTATGCTTTTTTTTTGACAGGGTTTCTCTGTGTAGCTCTGGCTGTCCTGGCTCTCACTCTATAGATTAGGCTGGCCTTGAACTCACAGAGATCCGCCTGCCTATGCTTCCCTAAGGGCTGGGATTAAAAGCATGCACCACCACTGCCTGGCTATATTCTCTTTTCAAAAAATTCTTTAGTAGTTATATGTTTGGACCAAATCCACCCTCCATTTTCTCCCCAGATTTCACATTCTCTCTCTCTCTCTCTCTCTCTCTCCACCACTGAGTCTATTTAGTACAGCCTGTATGTTCATGAGTATGGATGTGGGACCATCTACTGGAGCATGGGTAGCCTCCCAGAACCCACATCTCTGAAGAAAACTTCCGTCCCTCATCATCCATCAACTGCCTATAGTTTCTCAGAATGTGGTGGGATATCACGAGACTGTCCCCCATCTATGTTGGATGGTACTTGTACAAGGCTTGTGCCTGTCGTAGACACACATGGATTTCAGGGATATACTTCAGCCCATAATGCTATCCAATCAGTGTTTCCCACAAAAGGTGAGGAAAGAAGGAAATCTAGCAGGTGATATTTGAATTTTTTATTAGCTCTTTGAGAGTTGAGGGTTTGTACGATGTGTTTTGATTTTACCCCAAACTCTTCTTAGATCCACCCCTACTTCTCTTCCCACCTAACTAACTTCGTATCCTTTTTAAAAAACCCTTCAAGCCCAATGTGTGCTGCTTAAATATCCTTGGATATCTGGTCTTCAACTAGAACATGGTAACTTTTCTAAGGAGTCTTTGCCTCTCCTGGCTGCTAACCATTGGCATTTTTCTCCACAGCTAGGGGTGGGTGGTATTGTGTGTTCAGCTTCCCTCTCCATGCTGGGATTTGGTTTGGCTTGAGCTCGCACAGATCTTGTGCGTGCTGTCAAAGTTTCTGTGAGATCATGTGTACAGTTACTCTGCTGTATCCATAAGATAATGCTTCCTTGTCGCTATCCTCCACCACAGGCTCTTCCATTCTTCTCGCTTTCTCTTCCACAATGATACCTGAGCTGTGGGGGTGGGGTGGTGGTTATGGTAGTGGTGCAGTCTTTACTCTGTTGATGCTGTGTATCCAAATGTGGTTTTGTTTGGGTTCAGTGATGTTTTTACCTAGGAAGATGAATGAGGATGCTTCAAATTTCCTCTCCTTACTGAAATAGTTTGTGCTTATATCCAAGGATGACAAAATATCTACCCTACATCCTACCCAGCAGGTATCTATTAGGATGAAATAAAGTAAAGGATGTTGCTGAATTTTGAAAAATCTATAATGCATGGTATTTCTAAATGTTCATGTTCTTTGTTCCCCAATTGGATGATATTTGAAACCTGCCTTGAGAGTTTTGAATTTATGGAGACTCTGTGACCATTCACTAAGGTTCTGACTCAGTGTGGTTGGAATAAGACCTAAGAAATATTTTTTTAAGTGCTCTCCAGAAAACTTTGATGATTTTCCAAGCTTGGAATTACTGGTCTTGGACAATTTCTCCTTCTAGAATAAGCATAGTCAATAATGTATATTTAACTCTTTTACGCATGTTAAAGGGAAACTGTTGATCAGTGGTTCTAATAATGGCACTATCAGTTATTTTTAGGACAGAGATTTCATGATTATTTTAAGGGTTCCAGGATGAGGTTGGAAGGATGTTCCTGGATTTGAATCATGATATATATTATACATATTATAATATATACATATACATATATAGTATAATGCTTAGATATGCAACTAGTAAGTACTAATTGAAGGAAGTAATTTTTCCAAGTCCAGTTTCATTACAAGTGAGATGAGGATAATAATGCCTACACTGCAGGAGTTTGAAAGACTAATTTGGAGAGCTAATGCAGAACCACTGGAATTAGAAAAAAAAACTTTCATTAATGATCATTTTCCCCCCTCAAAGTGCCTCAAGGTGAATAAGTGAATGAATGCTCAGCCCTAAATAAAACATTGATCCTCAGTGAATGCTTCAAAAGAGAGGCCAGAGACAACATAAGTACTGTGAGAAAGAGAGGAAGGTGTGAAACGTCTTTAAGGAATGACAGAACCATAGAAATCACGAACACACAATCTCTGCTGAAATACTGGCTACTGATAGGTCCCAGGAGACAGAGTGTCATTGGCTTTAGTTGTGTACTGACAGTGAGCTGACCATGTTTTAGTGTATAGTTCCATGGTCATATAGACATCCCTGGGTAAGCTAAGTAGGTCATAAAAGAAAACAAAACAAAAGGCATGAATATAAGCGCAAACTGGTACAGTGGCTTTGGAAATCAATATGGTGATTTCTCAGAAAATTAGGGAACAACCTCCCTCAAGACCCAGTAATACCACTTTTGGGTGTATATCCAAAGGATGCTCAATGGTG
This sequence comes from Bramus lutescens, assembly GCA_001685075.1. Taxonomy (NCBI): domain Eukaryota; kingdom Metazoa; phylum Chordata; class Mammalia; order Rodentia; family Cricetidae; genus Bramus; species Bramus lutescens. The sequence goes on along the minus strand of LOEQ01003054.1, from coordinate 123,310 downwards.
CCACAAGAACATGTGCTCAACTATGTTCATAGCAGCATTATTTGTCATAGCCAGAACCTGAAAACAACCTAATTTCCCCTTGACCAAAAAATGGATAAAGAAGATGTGGTACATTTACACAATGGAATACTACACAGTGAGAAAAAAATAACGACATCTTGAAATTTGCAGGCAAATGGATGGATCTAGAAACTATCATATTGAGTGAGGTAACCCAGACCCAGAAAGACAAATATAATATGTACTCACTCTTAAGTGGCTTTTAGACATAAAGGAAAGAAAAACCAGCCTACAATCCCAGAGAACCTAGACAACAATGAGGATCCTAAGAGAGACATGCATGGATCTAATCTACATAGGAAGTAGAAAAAGACAAGATCTCCCGAGTAAATAGGGAGCATGTGAGTTATGGGAGAGGGTAGAAGGTGAAGGGAGAGGAAGGAAGGAGAGTAGAGAAAAATATATAGCTCAATAAAACAATTTAAAAAAGAAAAGGATGTGTAGGAAGGAGGGGAGGTTTAGCAGGGAGATAAGAGGGACAAGCTTGGAAATAGCTGGAATGCATTGCATATTTACATGAAATTGTTAAAGAATAACTTTAGCAAAAAGATAGCTTTCTTTTATCCTATTACTTTGATATATTTAAATCATAATCTTTTAGTTTTCAGAAATGGAGAACAGTTAAAATCCATTAATTATAACTGCACATTTTTTGGCCTTTTCTTTCATCCTTTTTGATTAATATCTCCTGTGTTCCAAGTTTTAAGTATGTAATTATGATTCCTGGATGTTTGCAAAGTACACCAGGTACCCATACTGCTATATTAATCTTGTTGAAAAGTGAGAATGTTGGCAGTAAGTCTTGAATTCTGAAGAGTCAGTGAGCTAAGAAAAATCCAGTGTGACGAATGATCCATTAACGAAGGAGGTTTGAGTACATGCTGCAGGGCAGGACAAAACCCGAAGGCACTGAACCAAAGAGTAGTTAAGCATTAAGCTTTGAGTACAATGTAGAAGGTCCATGCTAATGCGCATTGACTGTGTAGTGAACTTTTTTTTCTAATCATACACAGTCCATGGTAGCTTTTCACTTTCTGTTCCCAGATAAGTACAAAGAGATAACATTTATAAAGGAACTGATAAGAGGAAGGAAGGAAGGAGTAAAATGGAAGAAGAAGGAAATAATTTAAAAATTCTAAGAGACTCTCCAAACAGTGTAGACTATTGTCATTGCTTGGGGTTGCTTCCCCAAACTTGAAGGTAAGACACCATTGTAGAAGAGATCTCCCAACATTTCTGTGAAATGTTTTAAGTAAACGTCTAGCTTGTAATGAGTCACTATTATTAATGAATACTGGTCTTCCCTCTGTAAGTCTTCATGTTACTGGTCTCCCACCAATGCCCTTGCTATAGTGCATTTTCCCCAAATGTGGAAAGAAAATAGTGAAGAATATAGGAATCATAAAGTTCATTTGCAACTAGTTGGGTCTTTGAGACAAAATTATCAATCTTTTAATTGCAAAATCTATTTTCTTTCCAAATTGAGACAGGTGTGTTTTGAGATACCTAATCAGAAAGTCTAATACTATTTTTGATTTCAGCTTCTTTATATGCCAGTTGGTAGCAGATGTTAGCACCTGCTTTTGGTTCCAGATCTCTCCAGATTTTCTTGCCTCTTGTGGGATTCTACATTCTTGCATACACCCACACTAAAACCATTTTGCTAATGATCACAATTAAAAATTTAGGTAGAAAAATTCAAATACTATAAAACCTTCACAGTTTTAAATTGTATAGTTCTTATGTATATTTCCAGAATTTAGCATTCCATCGTGGCTAAGTGCTCAGCTCTAAACACGACAGGACATCTTTGTCAACTCTTCTCAGGATCAGGGAACATCAAGGTGGGGGGGAGAGAGAGAGAGAGAGAGAGAGAGAGAGAGGAGAGAGAGAAGAAAGGCTGAAGGAATGTTGCACCAATGACTTCATAGCAGCTTAGGCTACTGGCTCAAGACCTGCACACCATTGTGCCAAATCATACACCATCAAAGATATATAAGACCCCACTCCTCCTTCTGGAACTGTAAGCTATTAATGATTGCTTGGTGAGGAGAAGTCATTTTCTTCCATGGTATAGCCACCACCATTCTCATTAAATGTTGTGGGACACACACACACACGCTCACACAAACACACAAATACACACATATACACAAACACTGCATATACACACATAGGAGGTGGACTTGGGAAGAAAAAGGGGGTCAGTGGGAGGGAAAGAGGATAAGAAGGATAATAAGGATATGATTAGAATACATTTGTGCATGTGTGTGTGAAAAGAATCAACTTTAAATGATGCTCCACTATTTTTACCTCTAATCCATCATAATAACTACGGGAGTTCCATGCTAATGCACATTGACTGTGTAGTTAACTTTTTTTCTAATCATACACAGTCCATGGTAGCTTTTCACTTTCTGTTCCCAGATAAGTACAAAGAGATCACATTTATATAGGAACCGATAAGAGGAAGGAAGAAAGGAGAAAAATGGAAGAAGGAAGAAATTTAAAAATTCCAAGAGACTCTTCAAACAATGTAGGTTATTGTCATTGCTTGGGGTTGCTTCCCCAAACTTGAAGGTAAGACACAGTTGCTAAAGATATAACACACTTCTGACAAAGGACTTGAAAGAATTGAGCTGAAATTGACCTGAAAACCTGTTGGAGGACCAGCTAGCATAGTATTGCAAGATGCTACACAAGGTGCCAAAGGAGAAAAGCAATCAGTAGCCCTGTGTGGCTATAAAAACTACAAACCACAACACACATAAAAAGATATTCCCAGTAGTGTGATAGTGGCATTTGTGTCTTTGTGATAACCAATAACTGTCTAATTTAGCTTAAGACCCAGTCAATAGGTGGGAATGCTTGCCTAGTACTATAAACCTATCCAACCACCCATGGCTGGTGAGGTGGTTGGGGGGAGGGGAGAGCCTCTTACTGCCACTTTCCTGAACCAATATAATCTCTAACTATATTCTAAATTCTTAGCTGTATACCCACAGATAAATATAGTTCTCACTTTTCATCAAAGTTTTTTTGGTAGATGGAGGTAGTAACAGAGATCTGTAACTGTTCAAAATACAGAGAAATAAGTGACCATTGTAACAGGAACAGGCACCACTCTGTAGTAGGAGGGGTCCCTTTGTTTCATCCCAGCGCCTGGCTAGCTTACACCTGAAATAATCACACAGAAATTGTATTAATTAAATTACTGCCTGGCCCATTAGCTCTAATTTCTTATTGGCCAATTCTTACATCTTAATTCAACCCATTTCTACCAATCCATGTAACACCACGAGGTCTTGGCTTACCAGGAAAGATTCTAACCAGTGTCAGTCTCAGGCAGGAGCTTCATGGGGTCTGCCGCTCTGTCCTTCTTCCCAGCATCCAGTTCTGTTTACTTGGCCTACCTAAGTTCTGCCCTGTCAAAAGGCCAAGGCAGTTTCTTTATTCAACCCATGAAAGCAACACATAGACAGAAGAACCTCATACACCAGACCATGGGGTACCAAGTCCCAGTTGACACATCTACACTGCAACTCTTACACCCAAGGCTCTGAGAAAATTGTAGAAGATGGGATGGGATGACGGTAAGAGCCAGTGGACCAGGACACTTGCTGCAAGATAGTATCTTCTAAATGTGACAGAGAAGCTGTGCTCATAACATATCAACAGTTTGGTTTCATAAACAAGACCTGTGTAATGACAATGCCAACTGATATGCCATTGTAGTTGGGGAAACTTCACAAGGCATCACCCTTAGATCAAGAGCTACAGGCAACCAATGGCCACTAGGAGAAGAATCTGTTTTCCCCAGGGGCGAACTTCTTGGTAAGTTATTTTAAACCTAAGTGACCTTCCCTATACACATGTACACAAAAGCACCTCTAAATAGACTCAATAGTTTGTATGTATGTACATGTTCATATATATATACATACATGTGCATATATATGAAAAAATAATTATAGAAGAGGCAGTGAATTTGAAAGGGAGTAGGAAGGGAGACCTGGGAGGAGTTGGAGGGAAAGAGACAGATAGAAGGATAGAAATGATATAAATGCAGTACTCATGTACAGAATTATCAAAAAAAATAAATTATTTTAAAAATAAATTCAAACTAAAGAGAAATGGTCCTATTGTTTCTAGGCAGGAAGCTTTATAACATGACTGAGGTTGTGTTTTAATCCCCTCTGGAAATTCATAGGGCACAATAAGCAGCCCCTCTAGACATGCTGAGGATTATGGAACAGGCTGTGAAGACAGAATCCGAAGAAGACCCGCATTAGCTGTTGGCTGTGTTCGAGACTGAAATTGTCAGACCAGGGGTAACAATGAATGGAGGCTGGATGTGAGATGAAATAATCATCAACGTATATACTCATACATTTCATTCGGAATGGCTGTGATATTCATCACGCCCCCTCAAAAGAAAAAAAAAAGAAAAAAGAAGAAAGGTTGATCATTGAAGTTTTAAATTATACAAGGTAAAGCAAGTGGTCTCATATTTGTATGTAGACAGGAAGGACTCAGAAAGCAAAATGAAAACTATCAAAATCAAGGTGGCATAGAGGAGCCTGAGCATGTCATGAAATACAGTAATGGCCATTTTACTCATGACCTGAATGACAAAAGCAGAAAGTCTATCTAGACCAGACTCAGAACCTTGGAAATGAGGAAGGTGAGAGCCTCGCATGATACAGTTTGTCTTGTAACAGCGCATTGTTTCAATACTGACCTGTTTCTACGATTGGTCTGGCCAGCATATAGGCGCTAGCTGTATAGTAGACATGGTGCTTTGCAGAAAGTCCCGCGGCTCATCTTTCCCACATTCCGAAGATCGATAACTTAGGCTGGAAATAGAAGGGAGTCTTACCCAGTAACAGGTTTGACATGTATGTGTTCACAGATAATAAAATCCAGGGCTTAATCGTCTTGGTTCCCGAAAATGGGAAGGACCGGTTAACAAGACCCGGATTGTCCTGCTGCTCGCTGTGAGTAAATGCTGCACCTGCTGCAAATGTAGCTCCTTTGCAAATGACCTCCCCAGTGCCTTCTGCTCCAATATTCCCTACACAATGCCTGTAACTGTCTGTGGAACTGTGCCATGGCTAGGGGTAGGCACAGGTTCTCTGTAACTGCCTGGCTTTATACAGAAAAATAATAGCTCTGGGATTAAGATCTCTGATAAGATCTTCTCTTGGCTATTCCCAAGCAAAATATGATTTCTCCTGCCCCAGCTGTTTGCTTCTGTATTGACCTGGTCCTTTGATCCACTTAGCCAGTATGTAAGTGTTCACCGTGTAGCAGGCATGGCGCTTGGCTGAACGTCCTCGACTGATCTTGTAGTTAGTGTTCTATGACTGGTCACTTAATACTATTTAGACAAGGAAAGAGTATAATTTGGGCAGCAAGCCATAGAAGACGCCATTTCCTTTTAGGATTAAGGATTCTAGAGCTATACTGATACCAATTATTTCTATAAAAAGCCATAGCATAAAAGGCTATAATTCCAACAACATGATTTGAAGAAAGAGATTTATTTATAGGTCAGCAGGGTTCATGCCCATCTGCACGATTCATCTTTCCACAAAGAAATCCATGAAATTGCCTGATTCCTGATCTTCTCACGTCCGTGATGAAAAGAGGTAGCCAGCTTTATAGGTAGCTATGAAATGCCTCTCATATGTGTGTAGTTTTCCTAGAGTATAAACCTCAAAATTTCTCAAACCCCAAAGCAACATTAAACCAAACAACAACTACCAAACTTGAAAGCTAAATCAGAGTGAGACCAATAATTATTTTAATTCTGATTTTTTTAAAACATAGCAACCTTTATAATCTGAGAGAGAATATGTCCCTCCTGGCGTTAAAATAGCCAGTGTCAATTATGGTTTGCAGTATACTAAGCACCTTGTACATAGTCCCTCAAAACAACCTCAAAAGAGTACCAGCATTTTCCCCCTATTTCAGATGAGGAAAGACAGGTACAGATGCCAAGCAACATGCCTACAGGCTCAGAGGGCTGAAAGATGTGAATCTGTGGCATGACCTTGACCTGCTTCCAGCTTCGCAGGAGATCTCTTAACTACTGCCCTACGCTGGGGGAGGCGCTTAGGGAGAAATGGGTATCGATCATCCTTTTGCTGCCTTTGACTTGTTTCTAGTCACTGCTGTTTTAGGACAGGAAGAAATTGGAATGAATATAAGAACTAGTCTGAGACAGTGTTCCCCTCGCTCACTGGAGAGCCGTGCTGTGTGAGTATGGCTGGGGCTGGAGTCAGTGGAGGGAGAGGTCTAGATGGGAAGCCATGCAGACCACAGAGCATCTCCAGAATGCAGTGGTGTGTGGGGGAACACTGAAGATTTCAATACGCAGCTACCCCGCTTCTTAGCTCATTAGCTTATCTCTGTCTTAAAGCAGACCTTACCCTGCTGGTGGCCGGGATGCCACAGAGTGGGGAGAGGCACGTGACATGAGAATGAATTTAAAACAGGTGACATGAAGAAGTGAGAGAAATGAGAAATCTTGGTGGAATGATGAGGGTGGGGAAGCTTGCCTTCATTTTCTTTCAGTCCCAAGGCAACTGGGACTAGTCAGGCCACAGAAAGTCCTCATTCCCATGATAATAGAAATGTGTAGGAGAATTAGGTCAGGGTGAAATGCCTGTGGGGTTATGAAGCAGGCAGGGTTTGTTTGAACTCGGTCCACACGAGTTAGCTTTGCTAAAGGCTGGAGGAGACCATAGTCAGAAATAACTCCGCTTATTGTGGGCTCTGTGAACACTGCTGCAGACGGGGAGGAAAGCTTAGAAAAGAAGCACATGGCGGCTGTGAGGCTCTGTTTGTGTTTCCTGAAGAGTCCATGCCAGTCAGCGGGGGTGTGAGCCAGCATCCTACCTGTGTACATAACACACTAATCCGTGTAACAGCTTAGCTATCGCCTTCTAATGGGGTCATTGCCTGGCCTGGTGAGCCAGGGTATGTGTATCCAGGGTCTTGAACGAGAAGGAACACTTTAGCAGTGATGCTTTTTGTCACCTGATAATTTAACAGGTCTCTAATAGGCACCTTAGACATCTTCACTTCACCATTCTTCTGGAGAAAAAAACTTTACATTCCCTGGGAAGTTCTGGGAACAGCTAGGGCATGGCCTTAAGTGTGGCATAAAGGTTCCCAAACCAGCTGAGTGAAGCAAAAGAGCCAAATGTTTGCCTTGTGTTTTCGTTAATATCTACAGTGTTTGCCTTTTGTCGTTTGGGATTTAAATAAATATACTTAGCGATGGGCATTGACGTCAGTCACTTAATTCTATCCTCTGGGTGCTCCGAGCCTATGTGAGGGGCCAGAAGGAAAGCCTGCTGCTGCCTATCAAGGTCTTTCTTCACTGACCTTCTTTGCCCATCTCTGAGCTGAGATTTACTCGGGCGTGTAAACTGAGTTGCCAGTCTTGTAAGTGAAGGTATTTATGGCGGGTCTGCTCTAAATACAGCTTCTAAGTAAACTATCTGCACGTGTTTCCCAGAAACAATCACACTTCCCGTGCTTTTGGATACTAACACCCGACCTGAAAAGAGGAACGATGGGCGGGAGCTCGCTGGTGAATTTGAAGGACACCCGGGTTGCGGGCCTTTGGGCTTCATGACGAAATCCCCAGAGAACTGCTTGCGGCGTTGTTTTGCCCTCCTTTCTCATCTGGCACTGCCGTCCAAACAGGTGCTTCCCAGAGGGCCTGGAACGGGTGAAGACGGGCAGGTGCAGCCAGAGACCTGCGCTCGTAAGTAGGACAAGACACCCGCCTAGCTGTGGGCTTCAGCTGTTCTGAGGACTAGGCGCCAGAGCACCATTATCCGGGGGAGTTTTAACCCCTGAGCCCCCCATTACCGTAGCAGAAATAGGCATGTCAGCACCGTACTTAAGATTCAGCTTCCCCATCCATTTCCAAAACCCTTAGGATAATTCCAGCTCAGTCTTTTCCCTCCAGGTGAGACATCCCTCCTCCCAGAAGCTCTCCTTGACCCTCCGGACAGTAATCCTTCCCAGGGGCACCACCTTCACTATCCTCCTGTGATGGGCCTTTTCAGGCCATCTCGCGTGGGTCTCTTGTCTATTAAACTATGAGCTCTGAGATGAGAGGAGAACATTTTATCTATCCACCATAGTGTCTGATATTGTCTCTGTCTTTGTGGACAGAAACTGAATTAAAAGCATGTCAAATACCTAATGCCAGTGTGCTCCATGGTCCAGGAATCTGCTCTTTTCTAATAATGTTCTTTGTATAAGAAACTCAGCAGCTCTAGGTAATAATTAATACTTACACAGCCGTTTACTCGCCCAGCGGGATTATTTGCTGACAAGTCAGTGTGTAAAACTAGAACTAGATTCTTCTTGCCCCCATCAGCATATTTCTAGATAAAATTGCTTCCAGCTAACATCCAACAGTTCTGTTTTGGATATTTCATGAAAGTTTATTTTAAAAACTGTTTTGCCAGATATAGTGGTGTCCATACACTCATAACCACAGCATTTGAGAAGCGCAGGCAGGGAGATTATGGATTCGAGGACTGTCTGGGCTACTGTGAGAAGTGTTTTCTAAAAAATACATAAGTAAACAACGTTCAGAAACCCCTTACTAGTTTGTCATCTGAGAGAGTTAGGGGTTGGAGAAAAGCCAGTGTTTATTTGATGGGACACTGGGTAACAGTGACTGAGAGAGAAGACGGGGAGGGAGAGAAACCAGGCTGCGTTAAGAGGGTAGGGTGCCAAACAGAAGGGAAGGGATAAGATTTGGCGTGTTGTTTCTTGGTCAAGTCGTCACAGTATGTATTCACAAGCTGTTGACTGAAATAAATGAAGTGTGTGTGTTGGGTGGCATAACTCCCACTCCCTCAGACAAAGCATATGCAAGATTATTAGCCCAAACAGCCCTCTGCTTTCCTTAGCTTTCTTCTCTAGTACTTTATGTTTTTTTCTGTTTTATTTTTTAATAGTCAGTATAAAAATAATAAGAAAAGGGCAGCTCCGCCAGCACAAAGAAATCCAATTAGGTCAAATCAAACCAAATCAAAATGCCCATTGTTTTTATTAAGAATGATGCTCTCGGGTGGCCAAGCACACCGTGGGGAGACAGGAAAGCAGGGAGCCCATGCAAACTCAGAACCACAGTGTTTCTCCTCTGGGAACCCACTTAAATACTCTGTGGGAGTGGTCCAGGCATGGCATGCTGGGATTTGGAGTTCAGAGCAATGCAACTCCCAGGCCAGGTTGGCTGGGATGGATGCCAGGGGCTACGCTCCCAACTTAACAGTCAGCTTTCTGTATGTGAGTAATGTCCTTCCTAGAAGTGGATTTGGTGTATCATTGCCCCTTAACCCCAACATTCCCCATGAGTCCCCAATGCTCCAACCTTCACTGGTTTAGCGCACAGTTCTAATCTATGCTCCTTGCAATGTGGCCTGGAGAGACTTTCTTCTCTGTGCTTGTGGTATTATATCCAGTTTCCACAGCAAATAGTCCCAGTGACCAGCTCCCTCAGGTTTATCAGTAAATACCACTATAACTGAGTTTACTTCATAACCCTGGTCTGGCTACATGCAGAAGTGTGAAGGATGTGCTGGGACTTGGTGTAAGAACTAGGTGCCAGATGAGACTTGGAGCTTGGCCAAAGACCACAGTGAGAAGAAATGTGGGCTAACCAAAAGCCCTGCTGGGAAACTCCCCTGTGGTAGCCCTTCTCCGGTGGATCAGGAAGGATGAGAGGAACACGACCTTCTTGACCACTCAGTTGGACTCTGTGATCCTGCTACAAGAAATGTGTTCTAATTTTTTTGGCCACCCAGGGTGGCTTTGAGAATTTAGCCTTTAAAATGTATATGCTACTTAGTACATGCATAACTTAAGATGTTGCAGTATCTCCCACTGAGGGAACTCTAGTTCATCTGTGCTTGAAAAGGAACCTACAGGGGCAACATATCAAGATACTTAATCAAGAGATGAAGGCAAGAAACAGGAACAGGTGCCCTTTCTCCTAAAGGATGAGATTCCTTAGCTCTTAGCATTTGCTTTTCTAAGGGCAACAAGGTGGGTAAGAGAGACAGGGAGGGGACAATTTAAGGAGATTAGAGAGAAACACCAGAGGGCAAGGTCTAGGTGTGTGCCAGGGTTAGAATACTCTGAGTGCAAATCCAGTTCTCACAGGATTTGGTTGGGGGTGGGGGACTTTTGTCCCACAAAGTCCCACAGCTCCTAGGTTGGGCCTTTACTTCCTACCTCCCTACATGTGTCTACTTCATTATTGAAGTTGCTATGTGCTCCTCAACACCGCACAGTGGCTTGTCCAATCAGTCACTGGTATTGATTAACACTAAACATACTTAACAAATTAAAGCACACTTTCTAGCCTAAATATCGTATAAAAACATAACCAAAGACTGTAACTGAAATATAAAGAACTAGCATCACGTGTTTCTGAGCTTCTTCCATTTGGCTTGAGGGTGTGGTAGACACGACAAAGCCTGGCATTTTTCTCCCAAATTTAACTTCTTTTGAGATGGAGCCTCATGTATCCAAGGCTGGCCCAGAGCTTACTGTGTAGCCATGGATGATCTTAAACTTCTGGTTTCTTTGCCTTATACCTCTTAAATGATAGGATTTTAGGCATTTGGTGCCATGTCTGGTTTATCTGGTTTTGAGGACTGAAACCAGGCCTTCATGCATGGTGAGCAAAGACTCCACCAGTTGAACTATCCCTCCAGTCCCTAATGTTAATTTTCATTCATTCAGCCAGTTAACATCCACATGGTCCAGGTATATGCCTAGAATGAATGGTACAGAGTATGCTGGGGTGCAAAACAATCACTGTGCTCAACCTTTGGGTATCATGTCTGTTGGAAGAGATGGATATAAATTAAATAATCATCCACATTTGTAGTTATCAAGTGTGATATGAGCCATGGAGGAAAAGTGCTTGCTGCTCACACACGTTTGTCTGTAGAGTAGGAGACCCAGGGTGCTGACGTCCTGGCAATGCCAGACTCCGAATTGTGTGTGCTGGGCTCCATGGAGACCTGGATCCAAAGGTTATTCTCTTTGCTATGAAGTTGGAAAGAGGAAAATGAAGATGAACTCCATTTCTGAAGACTTGCTTGGATAGTAAAATTTTTTTATTAGACTCAGGGCAATATATTTTTTTCTCAGTAAGACTGTGGGTAATCCTTTTCCCGGGTCACCAAGCATTCTTGTTAAACTGACATGCCTTTGGCTCCAGTTCTATGAGGTTGAGACATTTTCCAACCTTGGGGAAAAATTAACTTTACAAAGGCCCCATAGAATTTCAGATGACAATAAACTGTTTCCCTTTAGTTAGAAATATCATTTAATGTATTGAAATGAGCATTAGCAGTAAAAACAACATAATTAACAATAATCAGTAAAGTTAATTAAAACAGGAATGGATATAAGACATTTTCACTCTCTAGTTAAATTTTCTTAAAGTATTTAATAAATTCTCAGGAAATTAGCTTTCCAGTTTTATGGCAACATGAAAAATTCCATGTAATACAAACTATGAGACATTTTGATTAAATTCCAGAGTTTATATATTACTTTAAACTGACCATCCAGATGTTTTCATTTTTAAATCAGGCATTTGAAAACCTGTGTCTTCCTTTATGATCACAACATATTGTAATTTTAGAACTTAAACTTTAATATTTCTATTTATGTTGTTAAACTTTGTCTTTAGCATGGAACCTTCGCCTTCTCTTTTCCCTGTCATGGTCAGTAGGACAGCCAGTCTTTATTTTCAGCTACTGGATTGAGCACCACCTACCACCTAGGAGGTGCACCTGGTGATGTGACCTCTGAAGGTGTCTTCAGAGGCCTTTAACAGAGGAAGGAGGGCCAATCCTGAATAGTGGCATCATCCCTGGGCTGGAGGTAGGGGCAGGTCAGGCTAAGTAAAAAGGAGGAACGATCAAAGTGGAGCACCAGCAATTCCCACTCAGCGTCCCAGCTGTGGACACATGACCAGCTTGTCTCTGCTATGATGATTTGTACCACCACAAACCTTCTCTCCTCAGACCATGGATCAGAACAAACACTGACTTCCTTAAACTGCTTTTGCCATAGTAATGAGAAAAGCAGTAGAGACCACCTCTGCTCATCAC
>LOEQ01003054.1:75481-92693 GCA_001685075.1 Bramus lutescens | reverse complement strand
ACACACACACACACACACACACACACACACGTCCGTTTGGGAGTGCTGCTGCTGTGGGTAGGAAATAGAGCAAACCCAGAAAGTCCTTAGATCAGCGAAGGATAGATGATAACGATGACAATGAGGAGGAAGGACGTGGAGATGACTGAAGAGCCGAGCATCAGTCAGGGCTAACTTTCCCTTAAACTTCGCATGAAGTAGACGCTTACTAAAATCCATGATAACAAACAATAGATTGTTTCTTCAAACAAAACAGAGTCATTCCAAAATATATCTGGACAGTACTTATATTTAAACTTTAATTTTTATTCTTAGCATCTTATTTTGAACTGAGAGCATTTCGTATTTAAGGTATTTCAAATATCCTAAAGGAACAGAGAAGCATGTAACAAAACTAGCCCATGACTATATATGCAAATCAGTAACGTTTTGGGGATTGGGAATGTTGAGAAAAACAAAACCAAGTGTCAACAAAGAGCATTTTCTGCGGTATCTTTTTCTGAGAAGTTTTTGAATGAAGGTCTGAGCTCTATGGTGGTGGACAGAAAAACCGAGGCACAGGGAAAATATTGAGTAAACTTACATTTTTCATTCTAGTAACTTGCAGGGAAAAAAGTAAGTTTGTATATGTGTTTAGGAGCAAATTACCAGTTCAACCAAGTTTTGTACTAGTCAGGTATTCAGGTTGCTGCATCTATCTCCTTTACTGCAGGTCAAATATAATCATAATGAAATATTTTTCCCACTGCATTGTTCTTTTTTTTCGGAAAATTACATAGCAATATGGGAAGGGGTGTTAACTCATTATTGTGTTTCCTGGACTGACTCGGGGTTGGTATACAGTTGGTGCTCATAGAGTGCATCACTGGTTGCTTAAATAGATGATCCAGGGGAAGATGCCCTATAAGGATCCTGAAGGTGCATTGTTCTTGAAAAAATGCCATGCTTTGACTATTCATTTTATTCCCAAATGTGTGATTCGCTCTATGGCCGATTGAGAGTGGTCCAGTGTGTGCCTGCGTGTTCTTTCAGGCAGTCAAATTGTTTGTAAATGCCTCTGAGGAATATGGGGAACACCATTATCACAAAATGCCCACACTGCTGAAAGTCAAGAGGTATGACTGGGGGAAAGAAGATATGAGAACATTTAATAATCAAATTCGAAGTTCTCATCAAGTCTACAGACGCCTTAAAAGTCAAGAAAGTTTCCATTTTCAAAAGCTTTCCTTTGCAAATTGTGTACTGACATTTGAGCACACAGCAGTAATATTGATGATCAAGATAACATGGAGAATAAAATTCAATTAGTTACTACACTACAGCTTTTCCATGAGTAACACGCTTGCAGAGATAAGATTTATTGCAGAGAAGTGATTAACAAGTTTATGGTCTGTGTAGTCCATGTTCTCAGTGGTTGCTAAGACCATTGGAAAATGACATTTAACACACTCTTCTTCACATTCTCTGACTGTCTGGTTTGTGTCCAATTTTCATAATAGAGAAGACAATTTCCGGAAACTTCTCTTCCCCCATCCTGAGATACTGGCATTTTCTTCTTATGGTCTAAGCCAGCATTATTTCGAAGGACTGATAATTTTAGCTTCCCAGTCTCTTTGCAGACTCATGCCAGCTATAAATCATCTCAGAATACCTTTAAGTACTAAAGAAAATTCAACTCAAACACAGCAGGTGGCTAACACCCTTTGTAGAAACACACATGTCAGTCAGGCCTTAGTAGAGAGGGGCTCTTGGTGAAAGTTAATACTCAGTCTTTCCTGGGACTCTGAGTCCTCTCTGTCAGTTGTATGAAATTTGGCCCATCTCTGGAACAGGAGAGTGGAATATATGTTACGGTATGCATCAAGAAAGAGCTTTGCCGAGTAGAAAAGATCACATGCATCTAAGTTTCCTTTTTCTATGCTAGGGCGAATCATACATACATGTTAAAAAGCTACCTGAGAGTTTTTATTTAACTAAAAGCATTCTTTTGATGCACCTGTTTACTTAATGACATTCCTTGGTGATTTGGGCAGATATTCCCAAGGTAGAAATAAAATGTTTTCATTTCTCTTGGGCTATTTATGCTTATTGTATGAGAACTATTTTCCCGGGCGTTCCTTACAACCCTGGATAAAGAGACAGGAGTCCTAGATTGGTATCTAAAATCACCATTAACTGGATGGCTCCATCACTCATGTGAATCTCGTTCTCAAACAGCAGCAACAACAATAAGACGAAGGTACCATTTTACAGAATGATGGTGGGAAGCCATAAAGAAAATGCATGCAGGTGTTAGTGAGGTGTTATAAAACTCAGCTTAAACATCACATTATTGCTTTGACAATACTAACCATAGCCTGATTATACTTTAAATGGACTTGACTACTAAGAATAGGTTTTCCTTTGGGAGACATTCTTTAAAATGTACAGTTAAATGAAGCCATTAAATCAATGCTTGCATGTAAAGGCCAGCAAAAATGGCTTTGAAATGTGTAGCATCTTTAGTGTAGTAGCCATTTCAACGTAATTGGAGCACATTATCTCAGAACATTAGGGATGGGCTATTAGATGCTTGATTATTATTGCTAAAAATAGCTTTCTCCATATTAAAAAGTATGTCTCAAGGTATCAGAACGATACCAAATGAATTCAGTGTCATAACCAATATGCTTCAAACTTTAAGATATTTTGGTGTAGAAAACATTTTACATAATCAACTATGAAACAGGAACAGACAAGCTCCCTGAAAATTCAGATAGCTGATCCAAACCACCTTCATTTTATTTTACCTTCAAGAGATAATGACATGCTAGCAGTTTCTTGAGCAATTAATTCAAATCACCATTCCAAGGTTTTTGGGGGCCTCAGTTTATGTACATAACCTATATTAAGCCAATGAATTGTATATCTGATGAAGAAAGGTTAAATTTTCTTCATGTAGCAGCATTACAGCTTCAGAAATGAGGAACTAAAATATACATTGACCAGAAGGAAGAGCAACTCACCAGAGGAGAACAGAATGTATGGGAACAGTTTTTCCCAACTAATCTGTAAGGTTATATGGAAAAGACCTTCTTCCAAACTAAGCCTTTGACATTTAAGAAAAAATTCTAAATATTCTTCTCTTTCTGAGTGCTTCTAGAATATTGTGCTGGCAAAATGACTTGATTAATATGCTGAACTATTCTATGTGAACAAACTTACCAAACAGTCTTATGTTATAGGATAATTAGTACTTCTCCTAAGGGATAATTGGTACTTGTCCTATGGGATAATTGCTACTGGACCTTTTCTTTTAGCAGACAAAAAACATAAGCCATATTGGAAATTTTTGATTTTGAGCAGGAAATGAAGTGGAATGTTCTATGAGCTTAGGGGCACATGTTGAACGCACTGGTTTATGCAGATTCAGTCTGGAGAGCAAGAGTAGGTGGTTCATCTTCCTCCCTAACGACTCTACCTGCTTTCCACCCTCTCACCCTTCAGTGGAAATGCGCCAGTCCAAGAGGCTTCAGCTCCCATTCATGCCATCAGAGAAGGGTCAGGTAGCAGCTCAGAGAGAGCAGTCTTGAGGGAGGAGAGCAGAGCAGAGCGCCTTTTGCTGAGCAGTAAATGAGAATCATGGAAATTACCCTGGAAGCCTTACCATGGGACATCTCAAACATGAGAAGAATCATGGTCATGGGGTGACAGCCTCTTCCTGGCAGTAATCTACCATGAGCACTCAAGAGTGGCGCAAGCAAACAAGACTTAAAGTACCCCTTAGCTGTGGTTATATGTGAAAGTCCACAGATTGATTGCATCTCTCTCTTCTTTCTGTGCTGGGAAATTAAATATAGTGCCTTCATGAGCTAACAAGTGATTGAACAAATAAATGGGCCTCAATATAGTTGAGCCTTTACAGCTCCAGTTTGAACTAAGTGGGTCTATTTACATAGATTATTGTGGAGGGTTTTATTTTGAGGTTTGTGATAATTTGAAAAATCTAGGAGACTACTCATGCAGAATCATTACAAAAATTAAGAAAAATGATATGCCATAAATACATAAAAATAAACAGGTAAGAGTCTATTTTATCATCTACTGCCATGAGACATAGGCAGAATGATAGCAGGAAGTCAAACTTTATCCAAACACTTACCCAAATACTCACAGGCTGCTCGTGTTGCCATGGAGAGAAATGTAAGCAAATGAAAAATAAGTTGCTAGTTCATAACTATGCAAGATAAACTGTGGTCATACTGTATAGTCATGATAGATACTGCATAGAGCTCCATAAATATCAATAAAAATAAATAAATAATAGTCTTAGCTGGTATTTGTGGTCTCTTAATATCTGCATAATGCCTGACCATGACCTTCTGGCTTTCATTGTCTCTAATGAGAAGTCAGGTGTAATTCTGATAGGTCTGCCTTTATATGTTACTTGACCTTTTTTCTTTGCAGCTCTTAATATTCTTTATTTATTCTGTGTGTTTAGTATTTTGATTATTATGTGGCAAGGGGACTGTTTTTTGATTCAGTCTATTTGCTGTTCTGTATGCTTCTTGTATCTTCATAGGCACATCTTTCTTTAGATTGGGAAAGTTTTCTTAGTTGATTTTGTTAAATATATTCTCTGTGCTTTTGAGTTGAACTTCTCCTTCTTCCATACCTATTATTCTTAATTTTGGTCTTTTCATGATATCCCATATTTCCTGGATATTTTGTGTTAAACTTTTGTTAGATTTAATGTTTTATTTGACTGATGAGTCTATTTTCCTCTATTGTATCTTCAGTGCTTGAGATTCTCTTTCATCTCTTGTATTCTGCCCTTTATGCTTGCACTTGTGGTTCTTGATAGTTTTCTCATGGTTTCTATTCCTGTAATTCCCTCGGCTGGTGTTTTCTTTATTGTCTCTATTTTAGCTTTCAAGTCTTGAATAGTTTCTTTCATATGTACAATTGCTTTTTCTTGGTTTTCTTTAAGGAATCTGTTGCTGTCTTCCAATTTTTTGTTTGTCTATTCCTACATTTCTTTAAGGGAATTTCTCATTTCCTCTTTAAGGGCCTCAAACATTCTTCTGAAGTTATTTTTTAGGTCATTTTCTTCTGCTTCATCTATATTTGGTTGCTCAAGTCTTGCTGTTGTAGGGTCACTAGATTTTAGTGGTGTCATGTTGTTCTTTGTGGTGTTGCATGTGTTCTTACCTTGTCTACCAGTATTTTCCTCTAATTGGCATAGTGGTGCTGTCTGTGACTCTGGTGATCAATCTTCCAGGTGCCAGTAGATACAGTAGATCCAAGGCACAGATGTTTGCTCCCTGTGGTGCAGTCTGTGCAACGGTTCCAGTTGCCCCATTGGTCACTCTGTGTTCCTGGAGTTTGCTCTGCTACCATTGAGTTTGCTGTCTCAGGCCTGCTCTGGCCTAGGTTGCTGGCTCAGAACTGATTCTGTAAATGTCCTGGTCTGGATCCACTTCTTCAGAGGTCCCTGGCTTGGGGTTGGTCCCACAGAGGTCCTGGCTCAGGCCTACTCCCTCAGAGTTCCCAGACTAAACCTGCAGGGGTCCTGGGCCAGGTCTATTCTCTCAATGGTCCCAGACTTATATAGGACCTGCAGAGGTCTCTGGTCCTTGCCTACACCTTCATAGGTCCCAGACCTATGCCTCAACCCACAGAGGTCTCTGGCTTTGGCTCTCTCCCTTAGTGGTTGCTCCCCTGTACCTGCTCCCTGGAGTTCACTGTCCCAGGCCCACTCCAGCGCAGGTTGCTGGCTCAGTCCTGCTTCTATGGAATTTGCTGCCTCAGGTCTACTCTGGCCCAGGTTACTGGCTCAGTCCTGCTTCTGTGGAATTTGCTGCCTCAGGTCTACTCTGGCCTAGGTCACTGGTTCAGACCTGCTCCTGTGGAGTTTGCTCCAAATTCTAGTATTTTTTAAAGTCTTGCGAAATCTTATTTATGAGATATTTCATTATTCAGATTTTCTGGCAAATATGTAGATGGTCACTGTTCCTGTTAAGTTTTCATTCCAGGTTCTCTTAGGGGAAATTTTTCTGTCATGTGATTCTGCAAAGCACAGCTTCTCAATTTCAAACTTATATGCCCCCATGCCTTCTTTTGCACTAGGAATTAATCAGCATCTTATGCATACTAACTAAAAACTATACCACTGAGTAGCTTGACTTTTGTTTTTGTTTTTGGAGAGGGCCTCCATATGTAGCCCAGGTTGTCTTCAAACTTCTGATCCTCATGTCTCTGCCTTTGAAGTTCTGGGATATTATGTACCCAACAGTACACCATGCAGATACTGTAGAGAGACTGTACAATTCTACAAAGTTCCCACAGGATTTTTTTGTTTCTCTGTTCACCTCTTATTTTCTCCACTTGGCAAGATTATTAAGCTATTTGATGAATGAACATGCATGCAAGCCACCATCCTCCCATGAAGGGAGCCTTGATGTGGGGGCAGAGGCATGAGGCATGAGGCAGTTCCCATGTGATCTGCTTTCTTGCAATCTTCCCAAGGGTGGTGGTTCATATCTTCATGCAGCAAACACCTGAACACTTTGTATTTTGGGGAAAGCAAACCTTTGCCCAGGTTTGTGACAAGTCAGAAAAAGTCAGTTCACATAGTGAAGATAGCATATTAGACATCCCTTTGGCATCATGTCTAAATATGGTTCTTCATTCAGCAACACTAGCAGTTAAACTGACTTTTTGACTTTAGTTAAATTCTGTGCAGGATTCTCAGTTTGTTCTGAACCTGATAATTTATCTTACAAATCCCAATCGATGTGTGGAAACACCCATCTGCTCAGGCACAGGCTCAAACTGGTCTCATGGATGTGGGAGGTTAGACCTACTACGTGAGGTTTGGGACTCCCTTTTAATCGGCAAGGGTAAGACATGATGAGGGTTATTTTGAATAAGGTTTTAAAGCTGGTCAATTGAGCAGTGGAGCCTGGGATTCCTACACAATCAGAACCTGCTGAGCTGGTTTAGGTTCCTTCAGATGATGGTACTCCAATTAAAAGACAGGCCTGTTTTACTTGTAGACTCCCAGAAAAGCTCAGAGTAGGGGCAGACCTGGAGCTTCACAGGAGAACAGAATGCTAAGTAAGAAGCTTGAAATCTCAAAGTGGATCAGCCTTGGGTAAGATGGGTCCTATGACAATGTCCCAGGTTTGATTTAATCATTACCATTGGCCGTCCCTTTAAATACCTGTAGTATCCTATTGCTCCTTCTTTATCTGTATGTATACTAATCAGTTTTATATTGTGACACAGTCTAAAATGCAATTGAATCCAAAGTCTAGACCTCCAGACTATGTCCAGCTTTATGCTCTCTTTAGTGGTCATCATCTTGGCCTAGATCAACTTCAAATGGGACCAATATTCATTTCAGTCCTTTGAATTATTGAGCACAGGTGATTCATGGATTAGAGTTTGCTTCATCTTTTGAGTCCCTATTTATTCATCTAAAATATAAGGAAATGTTCAGGGGTAAATAAGATAAATAAGTTTTAGAGTATACAACAAATAAATAATGGTATCATTCATGTGATAGAGAGTCCTCAATATCCCCTTTTGGCCATAATTGCTCAAAATGTATACATAAGGACCAAACCATCCCATCATCTCCTACACATCTGAAGTCACGTGCTTACAAACTTCAGCATCAACTTACAAAAATGAATACAACGTGCCTCAAAACATATATATTACAGGACTATGTTAACAGCTTCTAATCTCTTGTTCTTTAATGTGGAAAGGTGTCTCAGAGACCTACACTTTTGAGACCAGGGCCTAGCCTGAGATTTCTGTCCCAATAGGCAGCCAATTTCTAAAGAGCAAACTCATGAGTCAGAAAATTTGATGCCTTCCACGTTGAGAACAAGCATTCAAGCTTGGCAGCAGGATGTTGTTACTTCTTACAACAAAAACACAAGGAAGAGATTAAGAACACTAAATGTCACTTGGAGGGTTTAATAGTACTATGCATGCAATCAGCTTCCTCTTCTTTAAACACCCACGGGTGTGTTGCAGAGGTAGTCCCTCAACGTCTTTTCTTGTCTCAGATTCTTGAAGAACATTTGAAGCTGTGGAATTTTGAACCCTTGCTGCTATTTCCTCACCCCTCAGAGATTGCTACTCTTGAATGTGAGATAGTTCTCAAAGCCTGTGTAGATTATTGTGAGAAATACCCCAGACCCTGCTCCTGTCTCTGATGCAAAGGGCCCTGGCAATGTGGAAACAACCCTCTTGCATCCTCACAGGATTTTCAGCTGTTTATGGGTCAAAGGTCAACAGATCTTATAGTTTGAAACCACTTAGCAAAGTTAATCTTCTTCGGGTTTTTTTTTTTATAACCATGATCCAAAAAATAAATTGTCATATCAAGAGGAATTTAGAGACACATCTGACTTGTAGAAGCTGAATCGTCTAGAGTTTCCAGACACTTTCAGGACTTCTTCACTCTGTTCCCAGAACTTTCATCAGGAAGGAGTGAGACATTTGGTAGGGGGATAAGAGAAAGGGTGGATAGAAAGGAGGAAGGAAAGAGCAAGGTGAAAATGACGATGATGAGAATGAAGAGGAGGAAGAGGAGGAGGAATAACAACGCTAGGAGAGGATTCACGTGTGGGGCTGAGAGGAGCTGGAGTGGGGAACAAACAGGGTGTGGATGTGACCTAAACATTGTGTTCGTGTATGAAATTACCAAGGAATACATTTTAAAGGAGAGGAAGTAAAGGGAAAATAGTGAGACCGCTTCCAACCAGACAACTCATCATTCATCTTCTAAGTGGGGAGAAACAGATCCCACACAAACAAGTTTAAGCCCAACTGAAACCCAGCTCTGTCCTGTCCTTGACAGCTGTGTGGTAAGCCAGGCGGGTGGCCGCAGAGCCTGTCTTCCAGCAGTCCCTCAAGTACTGGGCGTCTGTGTTTCCAGCCACACAGGGAACGGCATGCAGAGAGCCCACAGACACCTTTAATTGCTTTGAACTCACAGGGACATACCACTCCAACTTGTATTCTGATTGTCGAGGGTTCACAGCTAGCTGTAAGGAAGGCTAGGGAATGGAGGGACAAAGAATCGCCTCTTTCTCAGTGAGTGTCAACTGAGAATTATGCTGACATGCAATTTCAAGTAGAAATTGTGGGACTGGAGAGATTGCTTACTGGTTAAGAGCATTTCCTACTCTTGTAGAAGACCTGCCTGGGTTCTATTCCCAGCATCTACATGGTGGCTCAAAATCATCCCTACCTCCAATTTCAGGAGAGCCGTTCCATTTTCTGACCTCTGCAGGCACCATGCAGACATGTGGTGCACATACATAAATACAGGCAAAACATTAACAAAAAATAAAATGAATATATGGAATAAAACCAATAATAATAAAAAGAGCATTGGCTGATCTTCTGTGGGACTCAGCTTTGATTTCAAGCACCCACAGGGTAGCTCCTAGCTGTTTGTAACTAGTTTCAGAAGAATCCAATGTCTTCTATTGGCATCCATGGCCCCATGAATACACATGGCACAGAGACACACAGGTGAAAGATTCATACACACATAAAATAATTGATTAATTAAAAAATTAAGTGTAAATTGCTATATTTTTAGAGGAGAAACTTGATTATGGGAAGGGAATGGCTCTATCATTTGTAGTTAGTAGTACTTTAAAAAATTAAATGACCACCGATTTTTATTTTTCCACAGCCATGTCTGTGGGTTCTAGTCAAATGCATCCTTTCCGATGGACTCAGCTTCTTAGAAGCTCTCACTGCTTCTCCTTACTCTCACTTTTATTAAGAGAGTAAGTGTTTTTATTTCTTTGATGACAGTTTCAACCAGCCATATGGATGTGCACTCTGGACCAATGTGCCATTAGTTTTCTACATCTGATGCTAGAAACTGACTAAATATACTTTGCTTCCAGATGATGGACTAGGAAACTCAGAACATTTCTCTACAATTCAACAGAAAATTAAAAATTAATAAGCAACAACAGCAGTGGCAGAAGCAAGAACAATAGCCAAGAATATTTTTGTCCTTAAATGCATAAGGTTATTTTGTCAATAATCTGGAAACTTTTTTTGTTGGTTTGTTTTTTTATATTAGTAGGATTGATTTGTACCAGTTGGTAAATATATTTCCCATTCTTTTACTTTCTTGTATAACTTTCATGATTTTGAAAGGAAACCACAGAAGCCCATTCGACAGTTCCTGAAATCTAATTCACACAGGAAACTTTACCTAAGTTAACATTTAGGGGTATGACTGGTGCTTCAGAATACAAAGGCTAGATTCTCATTTTACCCCCACCTCCTGAACATTACCCCAAGCCACCCTACTGATTGTATAATATTCTTTTGATCCTCCAAGTCCAAGGGCAAAATTTTAGGTAAAAATTATGACTTTGAACTTCTTGAGTATTTTCTTTTTTAAAACAATTTAGAATTTAGATCCTTTTTACTTAGGGACTATCTCTTTTAACTTGCAAATATATTCCGGATAACCACATACAAACACATTCTTTGAGATGCATGTATAGGAAGTTACTGGTCTTCATGTTTTCTTCTATCTTCTGCTTTCAAATCAATATAATTGTTTTCTATTGGGACGCTGCCTCTGTATACCTGCTGCGTTCTCTGTACTGAGCCGTGCTGTATGAGATCATGCGTCACAGATACTAAAAGAAGTAAAGGTATAGCTGTGATGGTCCACACTACAACATCCAGAGACCTAAAGTTTGGGCACACTTGCTCCCTCGTGCTTAGAATAGAGATGGTGCAAAGGAAAGGGAAACTGAGAAATAATATGCTAGACTTAACATAAGAATATACTAGGATGGCGTTCTGATAAAAACAAGTAGAATAACCTCAAAGCTGCCAAACTTGAAAACATTTTAAATAGCATGACACACAGACCTTTGGGGCAATTCTTATAACTCAGAATCAACACATTTTTGTTGACATGCTAAGTGCAGCTCTATTTTTTAGGTGGAAGGCGTGGATGGAAGGGAGGTCCAGGAGGAGAAGAAGGAAAGGAAGGTTGACGTATTGATTTTGTGACTCATTTATATGCAACAGAAGATCACTATCTTGTTTTCAGTCTGTGTTCTCTAATTAACTTAATGTCAATTGATGCCAAACAAGTTATATAGTGCAAGCTTCGTAATATAATAGCTAAGTCCAATTTCCTTTATTAATCAGAAGGCGAGTAATGAACATTCTAGTTTCCTATGCAACTCCTACTTTGTCTATCTTCTTGCCTGAAAGAGTCTTACACAGTGAGTACAGTGCACCTA
This sequence comes from Bramus lutescens, assembly GCA_001685075.1. NCBI lineage: Eukaryota > Metazoa > Chordata > Mammalia > Rodentia > Cricetidae > Bramus > Bramus lutescens. The sequence goes on along the minus strand of LOEQ01003054.1, from coordinate 81,399 downwards.
GAGTTCCTTGCCGCCGATCTTGTTCATTTGATTGAATTTTAGTTAATACCATGCAAGAGGATGTATAGTAGGTAGGGCTTCCATAAAACACAGCCCCCTTTTTTTCCTTGATAAAAAGCAGAAAACTCAGCAGACCCTATCTTTGTCTTTCATCCTTCTCATATTTCTTTCTTACTATGATAACTTTATGCCTGAAGGTGTGAGAGCCATACCATGACCCTAAAGACAAAGGCCCCATGCTAAGGATGACAATCCATGCCGCAGAAAGAGGTCACTTCTTGAATAGGTGCCTCATTCCTGGACTGTTTGCTTTTTGTATCCTTGTTAAATTGGATCCACAGACTCCAATTGGTTTTGGTCCTTTGCAGTCAAACACAACCTTAAACAATATAGCTGTCGACACTAGACAGCTACTCCCATGGTGAGATGGGAGATCAAATGCTTTATTTTTCTGCTGCTGTCTGGCTTAGAAAACTTTTTTTGTGGCTCTATTCTGCTTTCTCACTCCCTCAGCTCTTCTTCTGACACTGTTTTGGAGCTTACCTTAACCTTCTTCATACCCATTGCCTGTCAACCATTACATCCTTCTCCTCCTACCTTGCCTAACTTTCTTTATGAGCAAACACATAGTTCCGTATCCTTATTTTATAGTTAAAGGGACCAAGGCATAGGGGACTTCCATTCTGCCACTTCACTGATTAAGAAACAAGGAGAAAAGATAGTAAAATACTGCCCAGATAAAACCCACCAAATTTAGCAAGGCTTATTGGCAATCAGCTGCATGTGACCAACACTAATTACAATGACAAATGTTGATGTCACTCACATCATATGTCAGGCCCAGCACTAATTATCATTTGCACTTTATCAGTATTGCCTTCTCTATTACACAATGAGGAAAGCTTTATAAGCATCTTAATTTAACAGATGAAGAAACTTGGGAACAAAAAAGCAAAGAAACGTTTCAGGATCAGCTACCTAGCTATGTTTCACTAGAGAAAAACCTGGGAAACTGAATATTGATTGGGGTATGTTAGCCTTCGCTACAACGCACATCAACTAAATCAGTCCCCAGCATCTATCAGAATGGAATCTTCTAATAGCATATAACTAGTCTGTCATTGAGTTACAAAAATTCAGTAACTATCCTGTTACATATTAGTCGTTTATGGGTAGTTTGAGAATAGTAGGAGGTTCCTTCATTTACTGAACACATGAGAAACGGTTGTCTCTCATAGTGCTAAGTCGAGTCTCAGGAATATAATATGGTACAAGTGCCAGTTTTCCTTCAGCAACTCTTATTCTCCATGACAGAAGAAAAAGGCAGCCGGTAAGCAAATTACTTCATATAGAACGCTACCAAAGCAGGTGGGAAGTGACTTTGGTAGAAACATCCAGGGGTTCATAATATCCCAGCTATGCCCTGCAGGCGAGTAGGGATTTAAGCAATTTAAGACAGAAAGCATCGTGTAGATGGGAAGTAGCTCATGCTCTGGTCAAGGGTAAGAACCAGCTTGGTGCCCCCTGAGGTGCAAGGCAAGAGGTATGGCTAAAAGATGAATTCGGGGGCTAAATCCAGCCTCAAGTGAGCTGGGGGGTTCAGTGGAAACCAGCAATGAGATGCCATAACATGCTTTAAGGAATGAGAAGCAGGCTCAGGTTTATATTTAGAAAATCACCCTGGATGGCCCATAGAAGAGGCATTTTTGAAAAGACATTTTGATTTTGTTTCTTTTTTTTATACTTTTTTACTGTCTTCATTTTTGAATTCTTTATTTTAACGTCATTCATAATAAACACCAAAAAGAAAAAAAATCTAAAGAAGGAATCCCCAGATTCTTTGCTTATCACAAACACATGTGGACATTGGGAACTGTATGGGAGCTGAATATTTTCTGTTTGGATAGTTTTTTTTTTATCAATTGCTTCAAATGAGTAAGGGCTCCTTTTGTTATGAATCTGAGACACTGTGGTATGTGGAGTCTAATACAGTCACCCACATCTGCCTATGTTTGTTTGAGAGTTTTTTTTATCTCTGATTAGGGAGTGCAGTATAACTTTTGCTGAAAATATTACAGCCCACTTTTCAAACTTGTTTACAGAAAAATGAAAATCCTCTTCTGCTTTTCTTTAAAGGCAAGGTTTTACCTTGAAGAATATCTCTTTAAACACCCTTCTAGCATTCATATCACAGCTAAAGTCATTTTTCTTTGTATTGTTGTTCTCAGTGCTGAGGATGGAGCCCAAAGCTTTCTACACGCTAAGCAAGAGCTCTATTACGGATCTCTGTTAGTAGGGATCATTTTCCCCCCAAAAAAGTGACTCCTCTGCACCTCAAAGTTGGGGGACAGACCAGTAGTAGGTATTTGAGCAAATGGTGGCGTCTCTACTCTGCAAGGTCTAGTGATGGCCCTTGGGATCTTTGACTCATTTTCCTGCTCAGATCCATTAGCACATGTGTAAGTGTCCTCTAGACATAAACACAGAGAACATGCCCCACTGAAAGCAGCGTATCCGATCATGGTGAGTTCCTGCAATAGGCTGGGCGACATGACACAGAGTACATAGAAAACAAATCATGAAAAATCACGTCATGTGCTGATGACATGAGGCCTTTTGATTTGTCAGTACAGGATTTATCTATAGTCAGTTGAGAACATTTAACGTGATCAAATTCAAACACTGCAATTTCTGAGTCTGCCTGTGATCTATATTTGACCTCTCTAGATGACATATTTATTTATCAGCTTATAGCATGAGGAAAATCTGTGAATTGATGCCAATTCTATTTCTTAAATGTTATTGTCAGAATGGGAAGAAAAGGGAGGCCTATATGATTAGTTCTACATGTATAGTGGATGCAGGACTATTAGTAAATTAGTGGATCTTTAAATTTTAGTGCTTATGTTTATATAATGTACATGCTCATGTGTATGCGTATGTATGGAGGTTGGATGACACCCCCAAACTTGATCCTCACTTTCTACCTTGTCTCAGACAAGAGCTCTTATCATTTTCCATTGTGCTCACTGAGCTAATTATCTCGGGATGTTCTCTCCCTGCTTCACTGCCAAAGTGTGGGGTATGCAATAGCATTCTGCTCTCCATGGGTTCTGAACATTTAACCTTAGAACCTCACACTTGTGTGTCAAGTGCTTTCCCCACTGAGCCGTCTCCTGTCTAAGTGGCTCTTTCTTAAAGTTCATGGCAGCCAGTGAACTAGTCAACGGGGTTCCCACTCTTTGACGTTTCCTGACAAAGATGTCTTATTTTGCAGAGTTTCCTTCCAGTTCCTTCCTAAGACCCCCTAGTGCTGCCATGTGGCTCTGAGCTCCCCAAGCTTGCTAGATCCTGTCTTCTATATTTGGGTTGTATGTGCTGGAGACAAGAAACACTGCCAAGAGGCGTTGTTTATGAGGAGCAGTTAGACAATAGGCATGAAAGTGCTTTGTATAATATCAGGTGCACGTTCAGTTCTCCATAGAAACTAATCTCTGAGTCCTTCCTAGAAAGGAGAGGTTACGTCTCAATGAAGACAAGATGGCAGCAGACATAGACAACAACGTTTTTGGTGTTTCTATGCCCTTCCTCCATATTCGAAGTGAGAGAATTCCATAAATTTCTTTTATATTGTCCATATATACTTGATTAAACAACTAAAGCGGGATGCTGCTATGCAATATGCTATAATTTTTCCTGGTTTAGCTGGTGGGCATTTCCTTCCCAACTCTTAGTGGAAAGCGATGCCACATTGCTTTCTTTAAACTGTCTCATTAGATCTGGTCCTGAAGCTCTAGTCTCGGAAGCAGCAGGTTGGATCTCTAGCATCACGTAGCACTTTATGAAAGCTGGGACTTTGAAGGCTGCTCGCCACTGTCCTATTGCTGCTTCAAGCTTCAGCTTCCACTCTGTCCGATGCCAGGACACAAACCTGGCATCCATGTCTCAGATTCTCTCTGTTACCTACTCCTTCATCTAGTTAGGCTGGTGGCTTCCTCTGAGCTCATTATCCCTGTGTTAGGTTTGAGTGAGAGACCCAGAAAGGGTTGGTGCTATCAAAGGAGGGCAGCTGTTGGCAAAACACGGAAGTTCAACTGCGTTGGTCACTGGGATAAACCTTGATGAATGGGAGGGACCTGGGTTAGTCAGAAAGTAATGAGCTCTGTGAACATAGGCTATAGGTGAGATAAACAGAAGTTCATTTTGGTTTGTGCGCTGAGAGGTTAAAGTCCACTTCTGGGAAACTCTGTTGAGGGCTTCCGGTGAAGAGGTACATGCTGTTGTGAGCGCACCTAGGAACAGTTATACAACCTGGACAGGAGGCCGAGAGCAATGGGATGGATGGAGACCATATTACCCTTTCGGTCATACTTTCAGTGATCTAGATGCCTCTCACTTGGCCGTACTTCTTAAAGGTATACAGTACCCACCTCCAATACTACCATCCTGGGGACAAAGCCAACACTTGCTGATATGGAAACCAAGGCAGGATAAGTTGCTCAATTCTCCCCTGTGGACGGCTGTAAGTGAAGTTTCTTACTTCCTCTGACTCGAGTCTGCAGTTCCTAAGTAAAGATCTTCCAAGCTAATGTTAGCTCCGGGTTCTGATTTCATTGTCATTCTTCACCCAAGGCCACATGGAAGTAGGTCAGGACTCTATTTCTGTAGAAGGGAGCGAATCCCCAAGTTGCCATTTTTAGTTTTCAAATGCCCATCTTTTCTATAGCTGAATAGGTCCCTTTCTTCACCCTGAACCCTTCCAGCATCTAATATGAAGTATCAAAGTCATACATCAATTCTTTCATTAGAGAGGATTGAACTCGGGACTCAGTTGAGGGCACTATTTTAAAATGGGGGTTGGAATACGTCTTACATAGTTTAGAATACAACAGAAAATAATTTTTCACTTGATCCTCTAGCAGATCTGTGCTTCAGTGTCCCATGTCAAAATTTTACCAGCTACAGAATAAAAGAGAGTTGTTTAAATACCACAGAAAATGCATCAAAAGTGCCTGTGGTTAAGCTATGCTTCAGGGAACTTCAAGAATCACAATCTCTCTATGGAATTGTAAACTTTAATTGTAACCTGCCAAAAATGTTTGACCAAGCAGTTAAAACAAAACCGCTAATTATGAAAGAATAGTCTGACTGTTCTCTTTTCTCTCAAGAGTCAGGATGATAGAGCAAACTATTCAGGCAGTGAGGTGATGAAGTGGAGAGGAGAGACAACGGAATTCTACTACCTAGAAGGTGTCTGCCAGTACATTATAATAATATTATAATAATGACAAGGGGGTGTGGCTTGGATGAGAATGGCCTTCATAGTCTCATCTGTTGGAATGCTTGGTCCCCAGCTAGAGGAACTGTTTGGAAAGGATTAGGAGGTGTGGCCTTGTTGGAGTAGGTGTGACCTTGTTGGAGGGGTATGCTGCTGGGGGTGAGCTTTGAGGTTTCAAAAGACCATACCAGGTCCAGTCTCAATCAACTCCCAACCCCATCTCTCTCTGCCTCCTGTCTATTGATCAGGACATAAGCTCTCAGCTGCTGCTCTAGCTCCAAGCCTGCCTGCTGCTGTGCTCTCTGTCATTATGATCACAGACGAACCCTCTGAGACTGTGAGCAACATCCAATTAAATATTTTCACAGGCTTTTACCCTGGTCATTGTATCTCTTTACAGGATTATAATAGTAACTAAAGCTGGAGATACTAACCAATGAAATTAAATAAACAAAAAGAATTAGATGCATACAATTAGAAACCAGGAAATGAGACAACAGCTGTTCTGATGTGGGAGGGTCATCTGTCTATGTGTTACTTTCATTGGTTAATAAAGAGACTGCCTTGGCCTTTAAAAGGACAGCAACTTAGATAGGCAGAGTAGACAGAACAGAATACTGGGAGAAAGAAAGCCGAGTCA
>LOEQ01003054.1:46806-65517 GCA_001685075.1 Bramus lutescens | reverse complement strand
AGGATCATGAATTATAGGATTATAACCTTTATTTATGTCTAGAATCCACTAATAAGTGAGTACATACCATATTCATCTTTTTGGGTACGGGTTACCTCACTTAGTAGGACGCTGTATTAGAGAGTTAGTGGTAACAGGTCACCTGATTTGTGAATCCACAGCCATTTACTCTCTGGGCTTGATAAAGAGCTACCACCTGGAACACACTGTGGAAAATGGAGAAAATGGGGAAGATGTGTTTGGCACTGCAAATTTACTAAAGCAACATTTGCTGCACAGCCTGCGTGTGCAAGTGAATGGCTGCCAAGGTATGTGGACTGAGATGAATCAGGAATCAAGAGCCTTAAATGAAAAATGGGTTTGGTTCCTAAATACAGCTGTGACAAGGCACAGGAGGAGATTTAGGCAGGTGAAGCCCAGAGATGGTTCTCCGACCAAAGCTGGCCACAGTACTATTCTAAGGGGAGAAACTGTTATTTAGAGGCAGTTTGACCGTCACATAATGTCCATTTAGCCAAACATCAGCAGTGGCTTCTTTACTTAGGCCTGTGAACTTCCTAGCCAGGTCATTTAGAGCAGGTTTGCCGTACCAGACATGCTCTTGAATTCTCCTATGACATGAGCATCAAATCTAAGTTTTTAGGAAGTGATTTCATCAATAACTGACTTGCCACTCTTGTACCAGTATGCTTACCCTGCCAGTTGGATCAGTAGTGTAATATGCAGGGTTCAAACCCAATTAAGACTGTGGATGACAATTCTTCCCCAAACAGCTTGGCTAGCTCCTTCTGGTAATAGAGTTAGCCACCGGAGAGGACACTTCCAGCTCAGTTCCAGATCAATTTTTCTGTCTTGTGACCAAGGTATGTGGCCTCTTCAGCAATTGGGTCTTACCATTGAATTTTGATGGACAATCAGCAGCAGTGACAGCTGTCTGTGCTGTTTTGTGTGTCTCCCTCCGCCTCTTTCGGCTACGTCCCCATCTCAGAGTGCTGCACGTGTCTCATCTTTTTCACGGCAGGTTTTTCGGTTCCCATTTTAAAATGAATTTTCAAGTTAGCATACAAAGTAATGGGCGTCATCAGGCACTTTCACACATACATTATCATACTTTATCTGTGTTTTAAACCCTTCTCGTCAGCATATATTCGTTATACGTGATAATGGGTTTCACTTTCGGCACACACTTCATGGTACTTTTCAGGAATGGTTCTGCACCTTTCTGCTAGCATTGGGCAGAGCCTAGATTACTACATTCTACTCCAACCTTCTGAACACTCCACGCGAGGGCCCTTGTGCCTTCTACTCCTGAAGGAGCCTCTACTTCATGTTTAATGGAAACATTATCAATGCCTTTGAGATGGAGACGACCGGGAACCATGCTCGTAGTTCAGCAACGTCAGTTTATAACTCACTGCAATGAAGAACAAGAACCATAGGACCGTGAAGGATGCTGAAAAAGGCTGCAGGATTTGGGCTTGCATTAGATGACTTGGGGGGTGCTTAATGAAATAGGGCTCTATGTTAGTCAGGGTCTGGAAATGGGATTAATTCCCTGATCATAGAAGAAGAGCAACTGAATAAAGGCTAGTATCCCGCATGGAAAGACAGCAGCAACCCCCAGATCAGCCAGGGTGTGCGAGATGGAGTGGGCTCATTTTGTTGCTTGGAAAATGTTCACGTTTGTGTGTTCAGACCTTGTTTTGGAATAGACTTGTTGGTGTCCTGGTTCCAGCAAGGCCATGGAGAGGCCTTGTCTAGCGTAGCAGAATTCCAAAACAGGCACGTGGGGGTGGCTCTTTTTCAGCACTGAATTGATTTGCCGCAGCCTTATGCCTCCTTGTGTGATGTCCTGGGTGGGTAGAAGGCAGCTGAAGAAACAGGACCTCGGAGCACTCACCTCTGATCTCCCCCTCCCGGCGCTGAAGGCATTCATTCTATGGTTTCTTTACAAGGCTGTCTTTTGATCTTGAGCAGGCAGTTGCCCTTAACATCAAGGGACTATCCTCATTCTCTCCTTTCAAGTTGAGTTCCACGGCAAGAGTCGTAACCCAGTTTTTCCCATTATGCCGAGAAGGCTCTGGAAGCTGGCCGTTTGCTTTAAAAGGCCTGTGCTGCCAGGAGGGGCAGATGAAGGGGAGGATGAACGCTGCCATGGCACGATCGAAATTCTCCATTCCTCTTTATTGGTTTTTGTACCCAGCCACTCTGGCTATTCCACATCAACTAAAATCATTCCGAAGGCTTTGATGAAGATTATCACACACTCAGTCAACCATACCTAGACCATTTTTTGGTTGGTTGCTTATAATGAATAATGGCGTTTCCTTTTTTTTTTTTTCCTTTTCACTTGAAGCTGTACTCTGAAACTTTGAAAAAGAGATCCTTGTGTAATTGGTTTGGTGTCGAACCCAAGAAGCTATTTATTTATTTTAAAATACTTTCAGACAAATAGAAGGAAACTCTCTGTGGAAAACAAAAGGCTCCTTTACCCCTAGCTTGCAGTGTACTTTATCTTTTGAACAGGCTTGAGATTATTGCAATAGCAGTAAAAATCGGCATGGCTCAGTGCATTTTAAGTGAGCGGCTGGCTGTTAGAAATGAATGGTCTAGCTAAAGAATTAGACAAGAGCGAGTCTCCTTGGAGGTAAANAAGCCGGCTGCCTCTTCCAAAGCTTTGGTGAGTTAAACAATTATCCATCTTCGGTCATCCTCTGTGGTCTATAAACAGGATGAGGGAGCAGCCACAGGGAGAAAGGTAGTGCCAGTGTCTGGCGCAGGGCTGACAAGCAGACACGTAAACAGAGACTTGGGAGGAAGTGGTGTTTGCATCAACTCAAAGGGAAGCCCTAGCCTCTGAGGCAGCTGGGGGACGTGGGTGCCTATAAATAGCCTCAGGTTATTTCCAGCCCTGGGTCATAGCTAATCACTCATAAATGTCTTTTTTATGTATTGTAAATTAATCATTGATTTGAGGCTCATGAGCTATACATTGCACTTACTATTTCTGCAATAAATATGTATAGCCCTGTAAGAAACCAACTCAGTAATTTAATGTAATATAGCTATGAAGAAGACCACTGCAGGCAAGGGCCAGCATACAGGGCTTCAAGTGGGGTCCTGCGGTGCTGATGGTAAGGGTTATGCTAAAGGAAGATAGTTTTTAGAAAGAAATTATGCAAACAGAAAACATTTTTTTAAAAATACATACACATGCACACACTTGATTAAAATAAACTTTTGGGGATTTACTGGGGTGGCAGAGACTTAGATATCAGATTCGTACTGTAAATCAGTATGAAGATCCTGGAATATATGATTGCAAAAGTTTTCATTAAAGAGAGACTTGAATTTTTCACCTCTCTCTCTTTCTTACCTTCCTTATTATTTATTTATTTATTTATTTATTTATTTATTTATTTATTTATTTTGAGAAAGACTCTCACCTTGTCCAGGGTAGCCTCAAATCTGCCCCTCTCCTACCTTGGCCTCCCAAAAGTTGGAATTAGAGTCATGTGCGAGTGGGCCATCCCTTAAGACCTTATTAGAGGTGAGAGTGTGATATGTGATAGCCACAGAGGAAAAGATAGCAGATGGTTTTGTGAAGTGTCTATAGTTTTTTTGTCATTTACTAAAATAGGGACAACGGTGCTCACAGAACTGTGGTGGTACTGAAGTCATTTAATGTAGTGAAACAGCTGGAATAGTGACTGCACAGAATACTCACTGTAAATAACACTTAGATTTTAATCCTCGGAGAGGGTTGAATGGCTATAAAATGGACTTTCACAAGCATGGAAACCTGCCAGAACAATCACGATACACCGAAGCTGCGTGTGATGGGACATGCCTGTAACTCTAACACTTTGAAGGTGGAGGGAGGAGGATTCGGAGTTCAAAGTCAGTTACTCAACTCGAGTTTGAGGAAAGTCTGAACCACATAGAACCCTGTCTAAAAATCAAAAACGATGAACAAAAGCATCATAGAACTGGAAGTGGGATTCTTTTTAATGTGATAAACCTGGCTATTGTCAATTAAATAAGAACCCACCCCGGGGAATGAAGCATAAGAAGGAGCCATGAATTTTTAGTCTGTTTACCTTTTTGTCCTCTCTATGATTTCTGAAAGGGAATGCTAATGTCCTTGTGTAGAAATCTTTCTATTCCTGCCTCAAAGTGGGAAGACTCACAAAGCAAGCATAACTAAAATAATTTAAAAATGTTTATCTTTAGAACAAATAATATATAATATCAATGATAGAAAGCACCTTAAGCATAGAGGACACTGAAGGACAGAGAGGATATATGTAACCTTGAACCTTCATTTCCAGGGCCTTGCAAGGTTTATAATAAACTCTATAGTGACATTGTCCAGCCGCAACACTAAGACACACTATGGACTATTGTGGAAATCACGCCTTGTCAGGCATTTTACGGGGCCCTGTGGGAGCCCAAGGGCTGGCTTGACACTAGCATGCATCTCTTAAGCCCTTTTTTAAGTGAACGCAGTCTGTACTAAGGAATCAACTACAGGTCTAGTGAGACTGTGAGCAATGTCTTTTGCATTGGTAGAGGGTGTCGTCCCCTGGCCTTAAAGGAAATGAAATTGATGTGATAACACATTAGCTTAGTTGCTAGAAAGTAGATGAAAAAGATTTTTAAAGATATTAGTATGCTCATATCTTCTACTTTGGTTATTCTTCAAAGGCATGGCACTGAAGTTAAAAACTGAAGATCTCATTATTTGACATCCATTACCTAAATAATAACAACAGCTAAAACAAAAGAAGGGGTTGTTGTGGGTTGATTACATTAAGGCATAATCTTCACAGTCACCCCAGAAGTGTCATTATTAACTGACTTTGGGTCCCTTAGCATAAATGGTGGTGGGATTGTAGAAGCTAGAAAACACATGACAGAATTTGTGGAACTGAATGCAGAGATCCAAAGGTCTGGCCGAATCCAGGTAACCTGACCTCAACTAAAGTATGTCAAAATGAAAAAGAATAAAAAGACTCCAGAGAATAAAACTATTTTTATGTAAGATTCTGAACTTTATAGAAGTGCCATCCCCTCCCCCGCCCATTTCTTCTTTTTTTCCTTCATTACGTGGATCTCATAGTGTGACACCAGACTAACTTGTAAATCACAACTCTCCCTCAGCCTCCAGAGCGCTCGGAATACAGGCATGCACCACTAGGTAATATTTTAAAAGTATTATAAAAGCCCATAATATAGTTCAAAGTTTTAGAATGTGAATGGGGGATTAGATTGTTATACAACTCTGTGCCAATCTCTGATATAGTGAAAGACTTCTTTTTCTCTACATGAATCTGCTCCTGTGAAGCAAAGGTTTTCATAATATACCGGACTCTTCAATACTGCCCCACGGTCCCGAGGGAATTTTGTATTCTGTTGAAGTATACGAAAGTAGCCCTCCTTCCTCTGCTTCCTCCCCACTCTTCAAAAGCAGCCCTACTTTTCTACCAGGGGAAGAAAAGGAGGCTATTAATTTGTGTCTGGGAAGAGTAAAGGAATTACTGAGCCAGCTACAAGCTGGATACATGTGGAATCAATGTAATTTTTCATTGGCTGACTCAAAAATGTATTCAAATTATGTAGTTTTGAAATGCTAAATGTTGGAATTTAGTTCCTAATAGGTTGGGGGGATACTTTCCCTGATGAATGTCCCCATTAGTGAATTTGCATAGCAAATTGCTTATAATCATACACAAGCAATCTTCATGTTTTATTCATGTTTCCGGAAGGGCACGTGCATCCTTGTCCTTCTACTGGATAAGGCTACAGAAAAGCAGACAAAAACCAAGGTAGGGACAGACAGCTCTGTCCTGTTGATAGTCTCTTATTTTAGTATTTGCCTGTGTGTTTGAATTAATTTCTGTGGGCCATAATCTGACTAGTAGGCAAGGTTTTTCTTCAAAAAAAATGACAATGCTTAAGAATACGTGGAGCTTTGTATGAGAGCTTTGAAGCAATAAGTTAAGTAAATGATTAAGGCAGACTGGGAGAACTCATGGGGTAAAGCACCTCCAAATACAGCTGAAATACCTTAAAATAGGACAATTCTGTATATTGGTGACATGTAAAGTGGCATTTCACTTATATGCTGAATGAGCTCCGTATACCTAGCCCAGGTCCGTTTAATAGTGAGCCTAGGGATAGGAAGAGACATAAGGTTGATAGCAGAATTCCAATGTGTATTTCTGCAAAGTGCTCCCCTAGATGCTGAAAATGTAATTTCTTTTAATTTTTCATAATACAGTTAGATCTTATTATCTCCAGTTGGTTGGTAAGGAGAATAAGGGTGCAGAGAAAAATGGAAACAGGACGTGGAAGAGAGCGCGACATCATGCGACTGAGGGCTTGGCGTCCCATTAAAAATCTTAGCTCACAGGGTGGGGAAATGAATGGGATGGAGACACCTGATGTGAAAGACACAAAGAATAAATAAAAAGAAGGAGGAAAGAAAAAAAACCCTTTGCTCTACTTCTTAGTGTCTCTGTGAACTATAGCAATTAGGCTTAGCCCATTCTCACCATCCGGGAAATGGTCTCACAGGACTGCAAGAGCCAAAGCCAACAAGGAACTTGAAAAGTTCACTGACATTTTCAGGAAGATGTGGGACTCCACCTTCGGAGACTGTAACCTGGTGTTAGTTGGTGCATACTTCAGTTGTCCTTTTGGGCATTCACTGCATCAGGACATGCATTTCTGGGCTTTGTTGCTGCAGCCACTGAGGGCCTATGGAGACAGGAGCAAAGCGATTGCCACTCCTAAGAGTTACTAAACTCCTGAAGCGTCCTCACAGTGACCCAAACCACCCACAGTTCTCAGACGGTAACAATCGTGCATAGTAAGAATAGCAAGGACACGGTCCTGCTGTGTGTCTGATCTGTGCTTCGCTCTTAGGACTTTGTGGACACGTGTTCACCAGCTGTCTGAAACGCTCTATCCTGATACAGAGCTCTTTCCTCCTACAGCATGACATTACTGATCTCCCTCATGCATGAGACTGATTATTGCCCATCTCGAAAAGACTGCAAATGACCAGGGCTGTCGCTGATTAAGTTTGCCTCTAAAGAGCAGGTGTGGAGGAATGGGGAGGAAGATTCTTTCTTCCCTGCTGCAAGGGTTGCAAGGAAAGTCCAGGAAGAAACGAGAGGAGAAGTGACTGCCCTCCTTTCTAATTCCATCTGCTCTTGAAGGAACAAGGCCACACACAGCAATGCTTGGGTATTCACGTAACTCTTCACTCTTTTGCTCCGAGAATACTGCAAAGGAGCGCCACCCACCCACAATTTCTACCTAGTTCTGAAGACAAGTATTTGCTTGGACGAGACCAAAATCAAAGCGGGGTGGGTGGGATGTGAGACTGGTGGAGCCTGACAAGGGGAGGGAACAGCTGAAAGAACTAACTGGTCCTGGAGAAACTGCAGAAAAACTCTGACCTTGGAGTTCATGCAGGACCGCAAGGGCAGCCTCCTGCTGACAGCGTTGAATTAGAATATAAATGCTTCCAAATATCTGTTGCCAGGAAGCAGATGACATGCTAAATTACTCTGCCGATTGACTACTTAATTCAGCGATTTCCTGAGTCAGGAGTTGCCAGAAGAGCCATTTTGTCCTTTCTGGCAAAAAGAGCCACTGGGATTGCTGTCTCCAGGCCTCTTTCCTCTGTTTCCTGCTGTAGGAAGGCCTGTTTCCTGTCGAGAGAAGTCTGATTAGACGGCACTATTTTAGAAAGCCGGAGCCTCGGTGACCCGTGAGGTCTCTCATTTGATATTGATTTGGATAGTGTGACCGTCATGAACATCACAGGAGAACAAACTCTCAAAGCAAAGCAAAACAAAATAAAACAAAACAAAAAAACGTGAAATGGTTCAAAAGCAAACAAGATAAGGGATGAGAGAGCTGTATTGTTTTCATCTGAGCATTTTGAAGTGGCTGGTTTGTTTTTGTGTGATGAACCCTGTTTCCATCCTAACACAGCTTTTTTTTTTTTTTCATCTTTCTTTTTACAGAACTGGATTTTGGACAATAAGAGCAATATTTGTCTGTGACCAGTTCTGAGGCCACAGCCAAAGGAGTCTGATGCTGCTGAAGGCTGCCTTTGAGAGGAAAGCAACAAGATTGGGGGTTTAAGATGCCCTTGAGCCACAGTGGGGATCAGCTGCTTTTTAATCTCAGTTCAGGACTGCTTTTCTATGCTCTCCAGCAGCTCCTCTGCCTCTCAGACCAATTTGAGAAGAGGACAATTATTAAACAATGCCAGGAAAGTAGTTAACTATTTGTGTGAATATAATTGTGCGTGCTATTGAAGCCAGTAAGCAACTGAAACAGAATTAAGTTGCTATATTTTGGATCCTGTTATGGAAATGAACTTTCTAAGAAAATAAAGGAAAACTTCAAAGGGGAGATTGCCACATGTGATCGTGTCAGGAAGGATATTTAGAAGTGTATATATGTCGATGGAAATATCAACACATTCTTAATAAGCAGAATTACTGAATGCATTTGCTATATATATATAACAATGTCACCGTCATTCTGTGAATGGCTCTTAGAAATAAAGAAAAATACAAAAATATCAAAATATTAAGTAAAAATACTTAACCTTAATGGTTAAAAAATATGCAAATGACTAATAAACACCTCAAGGTCATTCCTCAACAATTAAAGGAACACAGACAGAACCAATACTATGCTGATTTTCTCCATCAAATCAAGATGGATACAAGGAGAAATACAGCTTTCTGAAGAACAATTTGGTATATTTATTCCCTTAAAAGCTTTAAAACACTGTCCTTTGAGTCAGAGATTCTATTTCTTAGAAGGTACCCTAAAAGAAATAATAGAATGAATTATATGCAAGTACAGCCACATGGCATCATGTCTTAATTCTGGGAAAATAGCAAATGTTCAATCCGGGGGAAATAAATGAAACATGATTTAGTTATTTGGTGACACTCAATGCAATTGTTAGAAGTCATGTTTCTATAAATAATGACAAATGGAATCCCGGGGCTGTATTTTTTTAAAATAAAGGAAAAGGCCCAATATACAGCAATGTGATCTGAATACTGAAAGAGGTAGCTGGAAGTCCTTGGCAAATAAGAAACACAGTGTGTGTGTCAAGTAAGAAAATAACAGACGGCTCAGAACAGAAGTTAATGCAAATTTGCCTTTTCTATGTTGGGGGATAATGACTATTTCACACATTTTCCTTATATAGTTTTCTGGCTATTCCAAATTTTTATGGGCAGAAAGAAATCTCACAATAGCCACTCCTTTATAGATCATTGGTGTTGCTATTGTTACTGTCTAGAGCACACAGGAACACAACACTGGGTACCATGGGAGACGGGCTTTGGGAGCAGGACATGCCTATTGAAACACAGGGCTTATGTATTATTTCTGACTGAGGCACTAGAGTGACTGCAAAGTTGGCCAGGATTTTTTCATCTGATGCCTCTCCTAAATAATACCTTTAACTTGATTTATATGGTCAATGGGCGGGTTGGTGCTACATGAACCACATAAAAACTGGAATATGGCCATGTCTAAAGAATGACTTTTTAAGATCTGTCCTTCAGTAGACCTGGTCCTCTGTCGATCTGGCTCACCTGTGTCTCACAGTGCAGAGTAATGAGGGAATCAGGGTGGATGCTGCACCCACACCTTCTGAGCATCAGTCCCAACATGCTTTTTGGTTTTGGTTTTGTGTTTACATGAGCATTAAGAGCAGAAAGAGATGGTGGGCACATCCTGGAGAATGAGTTGCTCAGCACAGTAAGCCTGTCCATTGTCACAGGTTGCATGTCATTTATCAAGCAGAGAGGTCTCCTTCTGGTGTTGGCTGTGCTTGCACTTTTGTGGGTTCGAAGGTGGAAAGGGACTTCAAGTTTTCTCTTCCAAACTTTTGAGCCCTGCCTCATTTCACGGCCAACAGTGTAGAACTTAAAGGAGAGACACTTTTTAGTTTCGTTTCTAGAAATGGAGCAAATGTGATTTAGACTGTGATATGTATTTGGTGGTTTATAGGACACATACACAAACGCTCTCTCTCTTTTTTATAGCGCACCAGTCATCCATGAACCTGTCACCTAGAGCTTTCTCTCTCCCATGCAACAATCCTCTCTGGCCTCGTCCTTGCTCAGTTCACCCCTTCCTCGGCTACCTGAACACCTGATCCTCCTCTCTCACTGCCATTTACGGTTCATCTCCAATTCCAAGCAATGAAGATTTTAAGTTTTGCTTTGTGCAAAAGGGTCACACATCCAGGCAGTTTTTCAGATCTATCCATAGCACGGCTTGTTGCTATTCTCCATTTTCTCTTGTTTAAATTCTAAAGGCTATTGACTTACAGTTCCTACTCAGGGTTCTAAAGACTTGTCATTGGTTTTCAGAAAAAAGTGTTTTCCTTCTATTCAAAGAGAACCAGGCTTAATGTTAGTCTCTTGAGCTCCAGTGACAGAGTCTACTGAATCACACTGACGTAGTAGACAAAGCCCAAGAGCCAGACACACATAAAATCCTCAGTACAGGATTAAGAGAAGAAAGACACACATCCCCCTTGTAATTTACTTGCTTCCCAATCAGACTTGAATATATATACCTGCAGACTCCCAGGGTAACCAGGCAACAAATGATGGGCCTGATATTTTTAATCAAATAGAGGAAAGTATCAGCACCAAAGACCATAGAGGAAAGCTTTATTATACAAATTACTGCTTTGCCTATATCTCCAGGTTCAGTAGTTCAAGACCACTTGTCCTGTGCAGGGCTTTCCTAAAGAAGACTCTCTCCCACGGGTTTCTTTCTGTTGTAAATGATAATACTCATCATTATTATAATAAGAAGAATGCTAAAGCAACCTTTTACTTTAGATAAAAAAGTGAGAATTTTCTAGAACTCTCTCTTTCCTTAGTCACCCTCACAACTCAAAGTCACATTCTTTTTTATTATTATCTACAATAGTTCCCTCCCAACCCCAGTTTCTAGGGTACTAGACACAGCAAATGGAATTTTAAACCCCATTATGATACTGAAGCAGGACCCGTGGCTGCACTCAGCTGCCCTCTCACCTACATTCATGCATTATCTTGCAACTACTGATTTTGATGGAGTTGCAAGAGGTATCTGTGAGTGGGCTCTGGGCTTCCTGTCTCTGAATTTATTTTTGCTGCTCTTTAGACAATAGCATTGGACACTGGTGTCTGAAAATATAAAGGATAAAGATTAGAGTATTCCAGACTTTAAAATAGCAGTTGTATGTTCTAATGACTTCCTGTCAAATAGAACACTGCTCATGACATCCTTATAAAGGTAAAGCCTCTCCCGCAGTTATCAGCCCTTGCAGGCTGGCCTTTGAAAGAGGCATCCAGTGTGATCGGTGGCACATGCAGCTAGTACTACTGCTGGGCACTAGAAATTCATGTGCTCTGGGAAAATGCGGTGCTGAAAGCAGGTGTTTTTGTAAATTGTTCTGCTGAGTCTAGTATGATGTATAGTGATCATGCTCAGCAAAAGCCATGGACGTAAGCCTGAAACAGCTGGGAGGTGCTATGGTGGAACGGGCTAACTATCTCACTTCTACTAGACCTTGAATTAACTTCAAAGTTGCTCTGTCCAAGGCTAGAATAGGGGAAGAATTTGGCCCTTGAGCCACAGCACATGGAAAAGAAGGAGAATGTAGTGACACCTTTATTCCCAGCACTCAGGGGACAGAGGTAGGCGGATCTCAATGAGTTTGAGGCCAGCCAGCCTGGTCTACAGAGTGAGTTCCAGGACCGGTTCCAAAGCTACAGAGAAACCTGTCTCAAAAAAAAAAAAACCTGAGAAATTGTCCCAGATCCATCAGCAAGGAATGACTGTCTCAGCTGGAGCATCCCTGAAGCTCTGGAAAGGAAAGTGTCTGCTGTTTGAACCCTGGGTTCTTCAGCTTCTAGCTGCAGCTACTTCTGCAGTTCGGTGTGGCCAGAATCATCTAGGAGGGCATTGATGGTAGGGAGCTGGCAGAAATTGCCGCTTCTTATCTGGGCACACAACAGTCATGGAGCTGAGGTTTCCATCTTCTCATAGCTTCTGGTAGTGGATGAATAGAGAAGAAATGGATCCTTTCTATAGGCTTGACACTTGTGTTGAAAGTCCAAACAATATCACAAAGAAAAACTATGTCACAACTCCTTCTTCTCCATCCACTAAAACAGCACTAAGGACAGGCTGGCTTTTCCACTTAAAGACACAGCTTTAATCTGTAGAACTCAGCATAGTCACTCAGTTTGATCAGAGTTAATTCAAATAACAAATAACTCATTGATAATGCCTGTATGTAATTACAATTACATGATTATGCGAAATTGCAAATATGGTTTCCATACTGGAATTTTAACCCAGGTAAAAATTGGGATATTAGTTATATTTTTTAGCATATTTACCATAGGTTTAGCATAGAATATATATATTATAAATCACCACTTTTGGTTTCTGAGACTTCATTGTTATACAAAAAAAAATGCATCACACTAAACATAACAGTTTATCTTTCCTGAAAAACAAAAAATGGTGGGAAAAGGATTCAAAACTGCAGTTTAAAAAAGGTGTCATAGTTATTGTTCCACGTATCTGTAAAAATCTGTGGTTCATCTACTTTAAAGGAAACATCACTAGATAGACCTCTGCTCTTGGCTCTGCATGACTCCAGTTAAAAATGGCTGCCAGTGATAGTTGAGAAATGGTCACCCCTCAAAACTGAGACTGGCTGGGGATCAGAAAATGTCCTAGCTTCAGAAATGAGTTTAGGTTACACACACCATAAGGCAGAAAATTTGGTTGGATACTAAAAAATAGCTTTGCACTGAACTGTCCTCCTGAGTCCATTGGCAGGAAAGAAGGATCACGCAGTCAGAGGGGATAATCCGACTATGTCTCATTTCCTTTCGATAGGGTCTCTGAGCGGGCAGATTGAGCAACTCATGATGTCTGGATGACTTTGCAGCTCGGTGGGAGGGCACATATTTGAGAACCCAAAATAGCTTGACAGGATGGAACAATGGGCCAAATCTAACATGATAAAAAGTAAAAGGGAGAGATAATAAAAAGGCTGCCCTTCGTTCCAGAAAATCAGTACCGCAAACGCAAGAGGGTGGGCAGACTGTGAGCCCAAGCAGCAGGTTGAAGCATTCTCTATTCTGCACGTAGGTGTCTGTCTGGCTGAGGGCACAAATAGGAGCTCTGTCCATCCCAAGCGGGGGCGTTTTCCTAAAGCAGAAGGGTGTGTGCTTGTAAAAACATGTTTGGAGTTTTGGTGCACGGTGAATGCTGAGTTACTACCACATGGGTCATCAAGAGCCGATGAGGTCATTTCTTAAAATGCATGTCCAGAGCAAAGGCAGTCAGTATGTCCAGCTCACGGACAGCGGAAAGAGGACTATGAGAAACTGGAAGAGACCCTTTAAGTGTGATCTCTGCGGAATGGTGATAAGAAGAGAGAACATTAATTAGTGTGGAGAAGGGAAAGCCGAAGTTCAGGATTGTCCTCCATGGGTAAATCCGCCGTGCTTATAGAATGCCAGCAAAAGAAGAGTGGCAGAGACAAAAGGAATTAAAGATCAGAAAATGTCCTAGTTTCAGAAATGAGAACTTTGCTTCTCGTTTGGAAAGAAAGCCAGAAAGATGACAGACAGACAGACAGACAGACAGACAGATAGATAGAAAGAAATAGGTGACCTGGGTTTGATCTCTGAAGTCCATAATAGAAGGAGAAAATCAACTCCCAAAAGTTGGACTCTGACCTCCAACAATGTGCTGCAGTGAATACATAACTGTACTTAACACATACACATCATGCATCTCACACAGACACACACGCACACATGCGCACACACGCTTGCATGTGCACACATGCCTACCACTACTACTAATATAATAAAATGATGTTTTCTATTTTGACTTTTGAAATTAACAAATAAAGCAGGAAAAACTTCACAAGGAAATACCAAATTTTATTTCTTTCTAGTGTATAATTTGATATTAAAATTTTGAGATTATACACTATCTGGCCAAATCATAATCTCTTTAAAGTTAAGATTTCTAGACTAATAAGATACATACAAGAACATTGTATCAACTGTATTTGTTCCACAATTGGGATGGACAAAGCTGTGTTGCAGGGTCATTGAGGTAGCTGATACCGAGCCTAGGAACCACTGTACGTGCAAAGAGGCGACCTGAAGGTAAAAGGCTAGTGCCAGGGGGTTTCAGAGTCCTTACCAGGTTGAGGTTCTATGAATCTGAGAGAAAGCAATTTCCTCAAGAAAAAGGAAACCTGAAATCACCATTGATCTTTTGTCAAAAAGTCCAAAAACGAAGAGAGAACTGTTCGGCTGTAGGGCCAGCCTCTGGAAGTGTACACACCTTCCTTCCTCCTGCCTCCTGTGGAGCACTTGCCCATTATCTTAGAAATTCCACCCTCAGGTGCGAAGTGACAGTGCTCAAGGATGGAACCTCATATTCCTCTTGCCACAATGGCAAGTCAGCGTCACCCTCTTACCTACTGTCATGGATGGACTATGTCCTCTCAAAGCAGTCGTAAAACAAAACGAAGCAAAACAACCCTCCTCCTTCTAGTGGCTGCTCATCAGATAGTTGGTTTCAGTGATGACAAAACCAACCAGTACACTTAGCTGCATCTGGGTGCAGTTCCCTGTTGGAGAGAGCACTGCTGTTGTGGAAAAAATTAAAGAACAGCCAAAGGCCATGCCAATTTCCCCACGTTCTAGACAGGTTCTGGCCTTTTTCTTTTCTTTTCTTTTCTTTTCTTTTCTTTTCTTTTCTTTTCTTTTCTNTCTCTCTCTCTCTTTCTTCCCATCAATTTGGTTCTTAATCTTGTGTGGTTTATCCCAGAGAAACAAGTTGAAGTCCACAACAAAAGCATCCTTAGGGAATAAAAAAAACCCTACAACCTACCACAGAGCAGGAGAGGCGTCTCATCTTTGACACACCTTTTCAGTTATCCCAAAGACGTAACACAAACGATTCCGGAAATTCTCCCTAGAATCGAGGAGAAAACATGTGTTGTGTGGTAGCTGAGGAAAGAGGCTACCACACTCAGCTAGTTTTGATAATTTGCCTTGGATTTCTGTAAGGATTCTTGCCTCACATGCAAGAGCAAAAAGGGGCTTTGTGCAGGCGGGTTCTGTTCTGACCTTAGATGAGTTACAATCAGTCTGAACAAGCGGCCTGAACGCCTTACTCTAAGCCAAGGATCACGTGGAGCAGAATGTCACAGTTGGACTGACCAAGAGCCCACAGGGTCACTGCAACTTGCTGTATCAGGGGAGCAACGTCCAGGTTAGGGCACTTGGAGCCAATAAGCTGCTCCTCCACAGTGGGGGAGTATTACATAACAGCGTGAGCAGCATGGGGTGGCTTTTAGGTGCAACATTCTCTCTTGCTGATTGGCTGCCCTCTGATAACTGGCAAAGCCTTAAGCGGGTTAATGGCAATCACATTAAATATCATTACATTGTAAGTGAAGTGAATCACTGGTATTTTGTACCTTACAGACGTGTTAGGCAATACGAACCTTGAACTTTCATTCCTTAATCTAAGTAAAGCTTCCCCTCTGATCCCACACGGTTATATAACTGAACTACTTAAGAGCTTGTGTGTGTAAGTCTTTTGTTGATCCCAGGCATTCCTATGGTTACCCCTTATCTTGGGCATTGCATAAGCTCCTTGAGAAGCCACATAATGTTTCATGTGTCTTAGATTGTGTATTACAGTACTGGCTGGCCACTTTGCTAGTCTTGGGCATGTTACGATAAGAATGATTATGTGCCTATGGGAAAATACCAAGGAAGCATCTGGGAGAGGAAAAGCAGAGCAAGGAATGGTGAGAGGAAAAGGAGGGCAGACGGAACAAATAAAGTCATAAAGGAACAGGAATGTACGGATAAAACAAGCAGGGAGCAAGATTCGCCTAGTGAGCTGCGCAGGTGTTTCCCAGACTATGAACTCAGGAGGCAAGACAAGATAATTCAGATACGTTTCAAGATGATTCCCTTACTCTGTGCCCTAAGTACTTTAAGGATTTGCGTGAATTCCAGAGTTTCTGTACCAACCTGGTCAAGCATGTAACTTTGCTTCAGTTAACAATGATTATTTGTCGGGCTTGGCAAGGAAAGCCGTAGTTTCCTGGTCTCCACATGCCTCTTTAGTTACATATGTGAATCCTGAAATTCCTCCCACGGCCGTGGTTGGACTGTAAAAACCTGGAGAAGACATGATTGCCCGAGGTGTTGCTGTAAGCCCCTCCCTGAATGCAGTGACCACCCTGAGTCCCGTCATTACTTCTGGGCAATGCTTGAGGATTCCCAAGCCACTCAGCATTTGACCCAAAGTACACAGCGCGTTTTGACCCAGAGGCCGAACTTTTAATGTATAACTTTACACACGTATAACTCCTTTGTTTCCATGGGAGACACCAGCAACAGTGACTAAATTCACGTGGAAGGTGTTTTAGAGGAATATAAACAAGGCGCTACTGTTTAACGTTTGGCAAATGGAGGCGGCAGGCCAGGAAGCGCTCAGGAGGGTGAAGCACAAGGACGGCCATGAGTTCAGGGTCAGCTGAGGCCACTAGTGAGTTCCAAGCTAGCATGGAATACAGAGCAAGACACTGCATTAGACCAAACCAACAACAGTGATGAAAACCATCGTAACGTGACGTAAAGTAAGCCATTAAATATAGGAACGCCATTAAAGGAAAGCTAATGGTAAGTGTCACAATGAAGCCCTAGATCCTCCATATTCCTCTTTGCCATGTCAACGTGCATTCTACAGTTGCTTCCAGAGTTTTCCTTCTCTCTCCCCGTTCTCACTGCTGTAGTCCAAGGACATCCTTTTCAGTCCGGACCATGGAGCAGCCACTGAAGCATCCTTTGCACTGCAGCCTATGAAGTGCTGGTTTAGAGTTTTCTAAAGATAGCTCGGGAGTCTGTTTTTATAGAGATGGCTTTGTGCGGGAGGGAATCAGAAAGTGCGCAAACAAATTCACAGTTTGGTTTAAGTTAAAAGATGACAAGTGTGGGATCCTGAGATGAACCCTGATAGCGCCTAGGTTTAGCTTCAAGCGCAGGTCTAAATGGGAAGCTCTCCTTGTAGGGCAGAGCATTCCAATGGACAGCGGACCTGAAAAGCTGTGCACGCGTATTGCAGGAGGTAGGGCTGATGTGGGGATGTGAGAGGCAGGCTAGAATCCACAGACTCTTGAAAGTTGAAAGGATTTCTGCCTCTTCTGGGCTATTCCCATCCGTCCTTCGGAGCTCAGTTTGTGTGTTTTCTTCTCCATACAGTTTTCCTTGCTGTTCTATCCATCCCCACCCACATGTTCAGTGCGTGATCTCATTAAACCAAACACAATGTGGTTCAGGTACAGTTGTCCCTATGTGCTCTGAGGCACCATGTATGTGGGTGGATTCAAACCACTTCAGGCGAACAATACTTTGAAAATTCGATCTGAACTGAGCATGGATGGCCTTTTGTTTTCACTGCGCTTTCAAGTATCTATTTGGCATTTTCGGCATAGTAGGTATTATAAGTAGAGTAGAGATTATTTAAAATATGTAGATTATGTGTAGATACCGTCAGACTTTTATAACTGCGGGAGGACCCAGCCCCAATCTCCCACAGATATGCAGGAATGACTGTACTTGACATATATTTACCGGTATTTGGTTGGGAGCTTTCTGAGGGCAGGAACCAGGTGATATTCAAATATAGAATCTTACATTAAAGTTTTTCCAGTTTTCTAAGTGCAGGGAGAAAATGCAATGGCAGTAAACACATGATGTGACATTCCTGGAAAAATAAACCATGAAAGATAGAAGGTAATCTTCAGTATAAAGATTTTTAAATTAATTTTTAATAAAAATTCAGTGTTCCTAAGCTTTTAAATGCTACTCATGATTTTATTGAGGTAGCAAAATAATAAGGCAACTTTAAAAATTATTCTTGCCCAGAGGGGGAAATAATTTTATTTTTAATATTTGTTCTGGAGAAAGTGTATACAGGTATGCAACATTTTACATTGAAATAAAAAAAAAGGGCCAGCAAAATGTCTCATCCAAATCTGAGGACCTGAATTCAATCTCCAGAACCCTTGTGGTAGAAGGAGAGAACTGACTCTCAGAATTTGTCCTTTGACCTCCCTTCCCATGCTGTGGTTTATGGGTACTTGGAATTAAATGGGAAATGATTTTTATCATAATCATCCCCTATCCTAACCACACATATGCCTAGTAGGTAAAGGGCTGAGAACCCTAGAGGGAACTTAGTGAAATAAAGAAGTTATATTAAATCATGCTACTAAGAAACTATGTATGACAGTTAGCTGTGCACAAGCCTGGGTGAGGAAAGTCAAGCAGACCAAGAGAGAGCCACGGTTCCTCCAGCCTCTCCCCTGCTCTCCTCCAGCCTCTCCCCTGCTCTCTGTTCTCCTCCAGCCTCTCCCCTGCTCCTCCAGCCTCTCCCCTGCTCTCTGCTCTCCTCCAGCCTCTCCCCTGCTCTCCTTCAGTCTCCCCTTGCTCTCCCCTGCTCTCCTCCAACCTCTCCCCTGCTCTCCTTCAATCTCCCCCCTGCTGCTGGCTCTCACTGGAGCCAGTATCTACTTCTCAGGGCTGAGTCTTA
>LOEQ01003054.1:16010-46194 GCA_001685075.1 Bramus lutescens | reverse complement strand
GCTCCAGCAGGCCACGCCCTAGCCAAATGTGATTGGCTGAGCTTCCCCATCATCAAAATATATTTTGAAGGCTTTCCTAAATTCTGATCTTGTTTTTGTATGCATCTATCCATGCTCACTCTGAAAACAAAACAAAATAAACAAGAATAAAAACAAAAAGTAAAACAAAATGCAAAACCTTTCCAAATCATTCCCCTCATCTTCAAACTGGGCTTATTCTCATAGCCCTTAATGCCTCTCTCTTTACCTCCTCTATTAATTTTTCATCTCCGGGCGAATGAACGAATGTTGAATAGGAGACTGAATATTCAAATGCAGTTCTATTCTGAGCAAGGTCAAATGAGTAGCAAAGGGCAGATCCTGCCTCAAAGGCATGATCTTTGTTTTCCCCATTGACCTCATTATTTCTATAGTTGAACTGGAGATAGAGCCAGAGGCCACTTCCAGTCCCAGGCTCCAGGGAAGACCTGATGAGGCAATTTATGCCGTGAGGATGAGCCCTCCAAGCTCAGGTTATAGTAACCTGTACTAGATGTCCGGTTTGACTGGAGCAATTGTCCACGCTCCCAAAGACAAATGATTTCTGCCCGCCCAGCATGCATAATGTAGTCTTTTATGTACTCTTTGCCAAATAAAAACATATAATGGTCAATGAACAAACTTAATCCAACCTTCTGAAGCCTTATAGGAGCCATTTATAATTTTAGTGAGATAGCAAAATAAGTAGGTAATTTTTAATTATCCCTGCCCAAGGATAAACAGAGTCCTCACAACACGCTTATAAGTGCTTATTCTTCTTCCTTCCTTCCTTCCTTCCTTCCTTCCTTCCTTCCTTCCTTCATTTCTTTTTTTTTTTTTTTGGTGGCTAATATCTTTAAAGGTTTGTAGTCAGGTTCACAGGGTAAAAGGTGGTTTTGAAAAAGGCAGTTTATTCAGAGCAGAAAGCCACATGGCTGGCTCAGGTTTTTAGAACGAGCCTGATAAATAATGTCCAGTATTTTGGTCTAAGCTGTTCACGTGCCAGGCAGCATCTTATCTCTTGCTCCTGTTCTCAAGTCCTGGCCCCATCCTGTCATAGAAGAAGCAATCTTTAGATTTCCTTGGTTATTAAATAACAGGGTTTGGTTAAGGGCTTCAAAAACGCGAGACAAATATCAGCGGACTCGATCCTTTGTCCTTTGATTCCGTGCCATGCCAGTCATTTTTATTGGAAGACAAGGAGGTTGTCTCTTGATGAATAAGGATTAAAGTGACAGAAGAGGGCCCGGAAAGAATGTGAGGATCAAGGGAAGGAATGCATGCAGCACTGTCTTCTGGACAGGCTATGACCTTTGCACCCACGAACTCACGGCAATTCTGGTTACCTGCAAAGACTTGCACATGGCCCAGTACGTCATCAGTCAACAGGAATGAAGAAGGGGGGCTCATAAGCCCCCCACCCCGCAGCCAATGGGAGGAAGGTCAATAACTTTTCCTCGGTGTTTTCACCCCTACTAAGTTGTCCATGACCGAATAAATAACTACTCACCCGCGGTCATAGGAGCGAGTGACCTTACTTAAACTCAGGCCAAAAAATAAGAGGAGGACAAGTGAGAAAGCAAAAGGGGTACAGAGGGAGTGGGAGGGGGAAAAGAAGGGAACGGGGTGACTATGATCAAGATACACTAGATACATCTTAGAAATTGTTAAGGAATAGATTTCAAGGCAGATTTTAAAAAATAAATGAAAGCGAAAATTCAAGAGTATGTCTGGATGATGCAATCATTTCGTCTAAGCTAAAACAATCCTTAAAATGGGCTGGCTCATTGTATTACATTAAAATTTAGTTCAATTTTTAGCCCCTTTGTAAGCAGTGTGTGCTTAGATGGCTAACTTAATAAAGAGCGATGTCCTCATGTAGACTGAGTTTTGATTTGCTTTACATAAATGATAAGGGCATCCTGGTTTTTGCTTTTGGACTTGTTTGAGGGATACAGGAAATGATGGCAAACTTCCTTTTTCTGCACAGAGTGTCATGCTATGATCCAGAGATGCTCCAAGGCTGAAGCGTTACAATTTATTTTTAAACTGCCTGAATCCCCGCGTTCCTACCATCCCCTTGTATGGCAAATTCTTGGTTTCAAAAAAAAATCTCTGATTTGTATGTGAAGTAATTCTGAGAGAGAGAGAGAGAGAGAGAGAGAGAGAGAGAATGTGTGCATGTGTTAGGAAATGAATGTAGAAAGACAAAAAACAAAATTTATTTTAATAGATACTTATTTGTTCCAAAGAAAACTGGATGTAAATGTAAATAATGTATTAACCTATTTTTCCCATCAAAATTACAATTCTTAGGACATAGGGACTGCTTGGTATTCTAGTGACTCAGCCCTACAATAATACTACTTGCTATGTATGTGGTATTGTGTTACACATGTATGTCTTCCTAGCTCACATAGGCAATCCTTGAGAAGTAGGGGCCATGGTTTAGTGTTCCCACAACAGTTCACTCAGTGACCATGCCCCGTAGATGCTCTTCTAGCCCATCTTGTTTTAAATACAGGATTTCAGTAACTGGGAGAAAAATAGCTGCTAGTAGGGCAAGTTTATTTCTCTGTGAAGGATGGCTTTCATTAGATTAAGAACTTCATGTTCTTCAGATTTGAACACTTGCATGTTCACAGCGTAGAGGGAGAAGCACAGCTTCAGCGGTCCTCCCACTGAGAAGTGCTGAAGGACACGTCACAGGGATGGTTTCTAAGCCATGAACAATTACCAGACATACTGGGTAATGGCCTCAGTAGCATNTCAGCCACATAATGGCAGACGAGAGAAGAGGCTGAGAATGCAGGTCAGGGTAGGAATGGGACGACAGGGACGGCAAGAGGAAAGGAGCATTCGGCCAAAATACGCTGCTAGATTTACAACTCTGTAGATCTTTCACTGTCAAATGAAGCCGCTAGAAATTGTCCCAAGGATGGGGCTTACTGGATGGAAGTACAAGTTGGTGAACAAAAACAAGGCCAAGGACTAAACTGTCATTAGAAGCAATGTCTGGGAAACTAGACCCTCTCTCTGAGAGTCGTGGAATGAAATCATAGCTCTATTGGGAGACGGGGGCAGCGTTGAAGCATTCTAGGCATTTCTTTCCCAAGAAGCCCATGGGCAGGAGTCTTCTGTGCTAAATTTTATCGACTTCTCAGAGCCTCTGTAGACTATTTTCAGTGTTCAGTTTCTCATGTCTGGAGTTGTAGGCATTGCGTGCTTTTCTGAATACTATGACCAAACACTAGAGATAAGCTACTAAAGGGAGGAAGGGCTTATTTCAGTCTCTTGTATAAGAAGGGGTACAGTCTATCATGGTGGGGAAGGCATGGCTTCCGGAGCATGAGGCAGCTAATCACAGCGCATAGGCAAGCAGGGAAACAGAAAATGAACAGGAAGTAGGTCCAGGCTACAAAATTTTGAGGCCTAGCCCTAGCGACTCTCTTCCTCCAACAAGAGTCCTCCTTCTAAAGATTTCACAAGTGAATATCAAGAATTCCAACACATGGAGAATATTTTACTTCCAAACCACGGCAAATGTCATCCTGTGTGCTATACAAGAGTCCCTGGACCCTTTAAAGGCACACATATGATGCTCAGGCTCTCTCTACCAGGTTCCGAATAATTAGCCTAAGATTGGATTTTGACATTCATTCGCATTTCAAAATAAGCAAATCTGATGATTCTTTTTTCTATTTTGAGAACTGCTTTGAGAGAGTATGAAGAAGGATGGCACAAGTTCCAGGTGTGGGTACATCTGGGCAGGGCTGCAGAAGCTGCCAGGCCGAGGGCAACTGCAGCAATTACCCAGCATCCTTTGACAGCAGTGGTACAATAGAGAAGCCATTTGGGCTGGAAGAACCTAGAAGAGGTTGTCTTAATGATAGCCTAGGTTCCACTTGGCACTGGACAGGAGCCAAAAATCATTCATTATTCAGTAGATTAGTGTTCGTATGTTCATGTGGAGTCATGTCGCCGTGTTGCCAGTGCAGTGCTATGACAGGGCAGGCAAAAGTAGATGAGACCTACGCTCTGCAGACGAGTAGGGGACACTGACATAGCACCCAGTAAAAATTTGAACTGAGAATCGCGGGACACGCAGGCAGAATTAGGAGAGAAACAGTACTGTCTCTGGTGAATTATGTGGGGTGGGGCAGGAGGCGTCAGGGTGGAGCAGGTACCATGGGAGTTAGCGTGAAGGTAGAGAATGACTTGCTGTGTTTTGAGAACAATGTGTAGTGTAATTAGGTATAATGAGGCCAGGGTCACATCGCATAGAGAGCCAGAGAGTCACCTTAGTGAGCATCAGATTTCCCCAGTATGTAATAGGAACAGATCCTTGGGAGGGAGTCAGGTCAGGATTCCTTTCCTTTCAGAGAAGTCTGCCCTCAGGGTAGACAGCACAGGCTTTGAGAGAGCCTGACCACAACAGGAGGGGAGGAGTAGTTAAGAGAATGGAATGCTTTAATAAGATCAGGACAGGTGGGATGACAGCAAGTGGCAGGTTGGAGAGAAATTGTGTAATACTGCCCTGAGCGGAGCCCATGCACTCTTCCCATTGATGCAGGGGCCCCCAGGTGACTATGAGTTCACTGAAACTAGTCACAAGAAAAGACATAATGTGATTCTTGGTGTTTAATGATCTTTGTGTTCATGCAGAGGTCACTTAAAATGCACAGGCAGCACAATTCCCACCTATAGATTTATATAGCAGATAATTGCCAATCACATCTCCTAAATATGATCACACTAGTTGAAGCACAACACACTTCTTCCTCTTTGAAAAGAAAGAATGCTTTGGATCAGAGATGCAGGACCAAGCCAGTTAGAATCAGGTGTTTCCTAAACTTCTGCATAGGACATATTGAGTCGTGGGGTGATTTGGGGGCTCTGCTGTCTCCCTTCCACTCTCAAGGTATTTCCAGGTCCTGGCTTCTTGGTCTTCCTAATCCGCAGTGTCTGCAAAGCTTTCTGCTGGCAGGCAGAGGGCTGAAACTCACCAGCCCTCTCCAGCCGGGTATAGGTGTAGCTCCACCCAGAGCAGTAAGTAATCACAGGGCAGTATCCTCCTCAGGTATGGAACTGTCATTCAAGTGCTGTGAGATCTATGGCTTGGATTTCTCAGCCCCTGCTTCCTCTCCAGGGGAGGGAACAGTCAAAGCTGAATCTGTCATATCCTATTTCTGGAAAAAAAAAAAACCACTTTTAATTGATCAGGAGAAGAAACCGCAGGAAATAAATATCAGGTGGTGTATAGAGCGCTCTCATTTAGCAAGACATAAATGCTAAGGAAGTATGTGGAGAGCCAGAAACACAGTGATTCGTTCCACAGCTGTCCGTGAAAGGATCCATTATCCTGGTGATGCCCCACCTGTGGGTGTAGCAGAGCAGGTGGCAATGACAAATTATTGGTACAGACCTGAGAAACCTGGGACAGGCTTCTCACAGGCCACAGACTCAAGTTGCACCTGAGGATAAATTCACGACATCCTTTAGAACAGTTGTTCTCAAGCTGTGGGTCACTAGACCTAAAGGGTCACCTAGAACTATCTGCATACCAGATATTTACTTTATGATTACTCATAACAGTAGCAAAATTACAGGTAGGAAGCAGTACTGCAAATAATTTTATGGTGGGAAGGGGTCACCACAATGTGAGGAACTGTTTTAAGGGGTTGTAGCATTAGGAAGGTTGAGAGCCACTGCTTTAGAGTCTCACAGAGTTCAGAGCTAGAAAGGACAAATATTTTATTACAAACTAAAACTAACAAATGCATTGTTCTTGTCGCATTAACTGAAAAGAATTTATGGCCACGGTGAACACAAAAGAATCCAAGTGCAGAAGAGATGTGAGTTGATCTTCCTCTGTTTACCAGCAATGTGATTCTGACTCCCGATTGATACTGTCTCCAAGCAGGATACTCAGTCCTAGGGAGGGTTCATTAAGCCATTTGATCCCAAATAACCTTCCTGCAGGTAACTTTTCTAAGCGGAGTCTTAGTACCCTCTCTTACCACCACATCTGAATACAGACATAATGAGGAAGCTGATCATTTTCTATTTCTGTGACTTGTGAGGCTTTTATTTGGACATCTCTTACATGAGAAAATATTTTCTAAAACAGCAGAAACAATAACAATAAATACTTAATATAATAATGAAGATGTCATTGTAACTCAGGATGGATTTCTTTAAAATGTGTTCATTATATTTTCGGACCCTCACCAAGTGCCATTTTGAGACCACTGTGAAAACATGTGGGAGTCAGGGCCAGGCGTCAGTCATTGATATTGACTTGAGGCTCTGGGGATCTCTGTGCTCACAGATGCAGCGATTTATACTCATTTTTGAGCATGAACTTCAGCACTACACCCGAGGAATCCAGACTGAAACTGTGTCCCAGCCTCCCAGAATGACTGTCATCAGGCAATCAGAATTTCTAGGCTCTGACTTTCTAAGTATGTTTTCATTGCCTGGTATAAATATTTTGACAGTAGCCTATGTGCAGCAATAATGTTTTGCATAACAAGAAATCAGCAGGTGCAGCCAAAGGGAAACTGATTGCTTGAGGAGCCATTCTCAGTGTGTATGACTTGACTCTTCTGAATGTACTACCGTTGTTAGGATTACAGCCGCAGTATAATTGGTTGCTATGGATGACATATACCCCCAAAATACAAACAAACAAACAAATAAAAACCTTCTTTGGGAATAAAGTAAAAGCTACCTAGGTGAGTATGTGGAGAGGTGACTCAACCCTTAAGTGTACTTGCTGTTTTTGCAAAGAGCACAGATTTAGTTCTAAGCACCCATGTGGCAGTCCACAGTTGCCTGTTGTTCCATGGAATTCAGTGCCTCTTTCTGCTCTCCATTGGCACCAGGCATGCACATAGTGCACATCCATACATGTAGACCCTCACATAATGTGCATAAAATAAAAATAAATCTTAAGGGAAAAAAACTGCCTAGACAAATGAAAGAAACTCTCAAGCAGTACTCCATTCAAAATTCCCACTTCTCGTGGAAGACACCACCTTACTTTCTGAGAAGACGCACTCCCCAGAGCTTGTTGAATATGCGTTTTTAGTGCGAAGGAAGAAGGAAGAAGATTGTGGGAAAAGAAAATCACAGGTGTGCTGAGTCAGTGATCACAGGCAACGATAACAAAGTCTTGGATTGATTAAATGTCCTCTAAGACAGAGGGCAGGTCAGCAACTGCTAGACTGAAAAGTGGAAGTCACCTGTAGAGCAGACAGTCAAATCAGTGTCATTAGGGGGCTCCCTAGGCTTAACTCACACACATCTATTTTCACTGTGGGCTTAAATAAAAGGTCTTGGGATGGGGAGATGGCCTGATGGCTAAGTGCTTGCTGTGCAAGCATGAGGACTGGAATTTTGATCCCTAGGACACACTTAATGCCAAGTGGGCATGATGTAAGTTTAGCCTCAGAAAGTGGAGAAAGGAAAAGCACAGAGCAAGCTGGCTAGTAAGACTAGCCATGTTGGTGAGCTGTGGGGTCTGACAGAGAAACGGGCCTAGTTGAATAAAGTGGATGAGTGAACAAGGATGGTTCCTGACAACCATGTTTTGCCTACATATGCATACACACACCCTTGCACATACATGTACATGTGCATACCCATACCCATACCCATGCATATTCATGAAAAAATTCTTGATGGTGGCTTTAAAATATAATACACTTATGAAATCTATCAGTTGAGCTGGTGTGTTTGTTTAAATGACTGTGTGTGTGTGTATGCATGTGTATGTGTATGTGTGTGTGTGTATGCACATGGAGGCCAAAGGACAAACTCTGGTGTTATCCTGAGGAACACTACCCACCTCCTCTGATACAGGATCTCTCCTTAGCCTACTTTGAATGGCCAATGAGCCCCAAGGATCCTCTTGAGAGGATTCTGCCTCAGCACTGGATGACAAATGTCATCAGGCATTTTTATGTAAGTTTCAGTGGTTAAACATTTGTCCTTATACCTGTGAGGTAAACATTTTACTGGCTGAGCATATCTCCAACCTGCTATATTTGCACTTTTATTGCAAAATGTTAGTCACATAGGTGTGGTGGTGCACACCTACAATCCCAGGACTCAGTAGGTGGAGACAAGATCAGGAGTTCAAGGCCAGCCTGGATTATATAAGTGAGTAAGAAGTTACTCTGGCTCATCTTTCAAACTAACAAACAAACTAAGCAACAAAAAAAGAAACAACACACTAAAGTGTTAAGTGTTTCTCATTTTATATACTGTGTATCTACAGATGAGGAAACCAACACTTCTCATCAATAGACTTCATTTCCTTTACCAAGATAAATTTAGAAAACCAGAGTCGTGTGGATTAGAAGAAGCAGATTCTCCTATTAGCCCTACAATTTCTAGAGCTAGACTTTCTGTTAAAGCATTCGTATTATTTGTGGAACTAGCATGCAAATAGAACTTAAAGAGAAACTAAAGCTCATACAAAATAGAAACAGTTCATTAATGGCACAAACCCTTGGAAAATTATTTTGCTAATGCTTATGTGTGAGAACAGCTGTAGAGAAAAAGTTTAACCCAAACAAATTTATCTAACATAAAATATTTTCTTTCTCTCTGATTTTCTAGGTTACCAGTTTAATATATTAATTTTATGTAATTTTACTAAAATAAGATAAATGTAACATTGTGATTAACTTTCTCCCCCTTTCTTTCTCTCTCTCTGCCTCCTCCCCCTCCCCCTCTCTGTCTCTGCCTCTCTCCTTTTATGTCTCTCTCTTCTCCCTTCTCTTTCTTATTTTTAATCATAAGTCATTCTAGCTCAGTTCCCCTGAATGAATATTTTAAATCTTCAAAAACACTGATTTTAAATTATTGACTAAAACAAGTAGAGATCAGGCCAGCTACAGATATGGTACTGAGTGGCCCTCTCCTTACAGTGCGGTTGGCTTACCTTACATTATACAATGCAAGACGAATTCAGAAACATGAACATTTCCCATTCACCGACTCCCCTTTGAGAGCCATCGATAGTATGCTTTGTGGCTTTAACAGCATTAGAAGCCTAGTTCTTTTTGTCAATTTCTGTAACTGTATCCAAAAATGCCAAAAGTAGCTATTTAATATGCTCAGACCAAAGTACCTGGATAGGCACCAAGACTTTAACACTGTACTTACTCAGTTAAAGTTTTTCCAGGAAATGATTGGGCCTCATTTCTTTCTTGATAGCCCCTTAAACCACAGGATTAAATAATGCTTCAAAGTGATTAATAGATGTTCTTTAGAACCTGTAATTTACATGTCTGCCTAAAATACAATATAATCATAAGCAAAACAGCACAAAGGAAAGGGAAAATACTGCATCTTAGATTTTAAAGGATTTTTCTGCTCTCCAAAATATGATTCATTCCTAGTCTAACATGTATAAAAATGTTTGATACAAGTATTTTAAAAATAAGAGTGAGAGAAAAAGAAAAAGAAAAAGATTGTTTTAAATGTAGATCTTTTTCTTTTATTAAAAACAGAATTTTTTATGCCAGATATTCTGGTTATGGCTTCCCCTCCCTCTACTCCCTCAAGATCCTCCCGATCTCCCCTCCTATCCAAATCCACACCCTTTCTAGCTCTCATTAGAAAACAAACATGAATCTAAATAATAATAATAATGATAATAAATAAAATAAGATGAAACAAAACCAGACTGGACTAGGACAAAACCAACCAACTAACCAGCAAACACACAGAAGAAAAGGAGGCAAAGGAAAGCATTGAGAAACACATATAGATGAAAACACACATACACACACACACACACACACAAATCCCATAAAAACACAAATATGTAAGCCATAATATATACACAAAGGACCCATAAGGTAAAGAAATAACAGAAATGCACTGGCAAAACACGAGACAAAGATCCTCTAACGACTTCATTCACTGAGTTCATTTTGCATTGGCCATTTATTGCTGGCCATGAGGCCTGTTCTTAAGAGTGGTTTGTGTCCTTGATAAGAATAAGCTGGAGAGCATCAAGTTTTCATTTGTAAGTGGTTACCATTGGAGATAGATTCTGGGTTAGGGATAGGGGCTTGTGTCCACTTCTCCTCTCAGCACTGGTCCCTTTCTGGGACAGACCCAAGAGGGCCCAGCGCAAGCTGCCACAGCCTCTGTATCTTCATAGGTACATTGGTCCTGCTGTGTTTAGAAGGCCTCATTTCCTTGGTGTCCTCCATTCTGTTGACTCTTTTAACCTTTCTGCCTCCCCTTTGAAATAACATCCTGAGCCCAGAGTGCAGGAATTTGATGGAGACATCTCATTTAGTACTGAGTATTCCAAGGTCTCTTATTTTCTGTACATTATTCAGCTGTGGGTCTCTGAATTTGTGCCTATCTAGTGCAGGAAGCAGTGTCTCTGATGATGACTGAGCAAGGCACTGATTCATGAGTGTAGCTGAAAGTCACTAGGAGTCATTTTATGACTACATCCCTTTAGCGAAACAATAATATTTGGTTTTCCAATAGGTCCTTGGCCTATATGGTTTCAGGTTCCTGGCCACCCCAGCAGTGCTGGACATGGGTTCATCTCATAAAGTAGGGCTGTATTAGTCATTCTCTAAAGTCACAGAATTTATGAAATGAATCTCTCTCTCTCTCTCTCTCTCTCTCTCTCNTATATATATATGAATTTTCTTCCATTGTCCTTATACAGGGTCCCAACAGCAGGTTGTGTCTTCTAGTCTCAAGGTCAGGATTATAGGCATGTTGTCTTCCTGCCTCAAGATCCAGATGACAAGTGTGCCCTCCATTTTTGGATTATAGCTCATTCCAGATATAGTCAAGTTGACAACCAGGAATAGCCACCGCAGGGCCTTAAATCCAATCAGATATTAGTTGGTTACTCCTACAGTGTTGAGTTTAGTAGATGAATAATGTTGCATTGTGTCAATGTGCCACTTTTTAATCAATTAATGGACATCTAGGTTGTTTCCAATTTTGGGTTTTTAAGAATGGAGCAGTAACGAACATGATTGATCAAGGGTTTCTGTAGTAGGATGAAGTATCCTTTGGGTGTATGCCCAAGGTGATAAGCAGATCTTACTGGAAAAAGAATCCTTGAATGCCAGGAAAAAAACATTGATAGGAAGTACGAGACTGACTTTTGTATTTTGAAATACAGATGGGACATTTTTGAAAAATCAGTAGCATACCTATTACGTCTTTACTAAAATGCACTCAAATTAAACAGCTGAAAATGTTCCAAGCATTTAGAGTAAAATCTTCCTAAATCAAAGAAAAACTAAGAGAAGTCAGGAATTTTTTTGAAATGAGTGGGGGAAAAATGGTGAAACTAAGATTGTGTTGAAAACCCAATTACTAGCCTTAAACTCTCGTGCTAAGAGAGAAAGGAAGCTGGGGCGAGGGCTCAGCTGGCAACGTAATCTGTTGTGCAAGCATGAGGACCTGGACTTGTATCACCACTGCTCACAGAAAGCCTGGGTGTGGTGGTGCCCCCTGGCAACCCTAGTGATAAGGGGTGGAGACTGACGAATTCCTAGAGATCTCTGACCAGCCAGTCTCACAAGTCATTGATTCCAGATTCAGGGAGGGACCGTTTCTCAAAAAACAAAGTGAAGAACAATCAAGGAAAACACTTACTATCAACTTCTGGCCTACACAGAACTATAATATCCCCATAAAAACAAACACACACACACACACACACACACACACACACACAGGAACAAAAACACTACATACACACATGCACACAATTTAAAATTTTTTTAAATGATGAAGTGGAGCAAAATATCCAAGTTCAGAAGTAATGGGTAGAGATTCACGAAACAGCCCGAAAGATGATAAGGAGACAAATTAGTTAAGTAAAAGTCAAAGACACAAACAAGCATATCAAGAAGAATATTTTTCTGAAAGTGGTGAAATGTCACATTTATCTCAAGATTTATCAAGAAAAATAAGAAACATAAAAAAATAACATTAACAGTACAAAGAAGAGACCATTATCGCACACCAAGAATTATGAGATTAAACTAACTGGGAGAAAACATTTGGTAACACATTTAGAAGTTGTATGAAAGGTACACGGTCCTCAGAAAATGAAGACCAGCACAAGAGGAAACTTGACTTGTGCTTTTAACTGTTTGTCTCTGCAAGGGTGGACGACAAGAATGCTGACACAGTCAGGCAGGTTCCAGCTCTGTTCCCTCCCGCTTGTCCTTCGCTCCATGGGAATAGCCCCTGCCTCTGGCTATTGCACACATCTTCCTTCTACCAAGGGCCAAGACACTGTTTCTACGGAGGAGTAAGTTCACAGCTCCAGAGTGCCGTGTTCTGGGCACACCCAGGGCTCACAAGTCTCCTTCTGGCCATGTGGGAGACAGAAGGAGCGGAGGCTTCCCCAGTCCCAGGAGATCTAGTTCAGATGCAGAGTAGCCTGTCTGCTGCAAAAGGCCTCTGTGGAGAGTTACATCCCTGCTGTGCTGGAGGAGAACCAGGAGCTTTGACCCGGTCTGCACTCTTGGAGCTCTGCAGCTGACTAACTTCTCAGAGGCATTTTCTGAACCCCAGCCAACCTGAGCCCAGGTCGGAGTCCTCTGTCCATGCTGCTTCTGCGTGGCTGGTGTCTTCAGAGAATCCAGGGCATCCACCTTGGGGAAGATGGGAAGGGATAACGGTGGAGAAAAGCTGAAGGCTGCAAGAGCTGTGGGTCAAAGTGCAGACAGAGTCTCACTCC
The DNA here is from genome assembly GCA_001685075.1 of Bramus lutescens. Taxonomy (NCBI): domain Eukaryota; kingdom Metazoa; phylum Chordata; class Mammalia; order Rodentia; family Cricetidae; genus Bramus; species Bramus lutescens. Next base: position 33,422 of record LOEQ01003054.1, on the reverse strand, counting down.
CCGCTTCCTATCAGGATGAATGCCACTCAGACACACAGTTCTCACATGGGGACGTATCTCTGACATAGCAGAGCTTTCTTAATGGCACAGCACTGGAAAAAACGCAATGCAGCCAACTGACATACCTGTTGTCCTCGGTGCCAGAAGGAACATTTGCATTTTCAAGCGTAATAGCTACAAATTGTATGAATCTTCCAAAGAATCTGACCCGAATTCTTTATCTGGAAGAAGAAAACCTCTCACAGAAGACTTGGATCTTCATGTGTATGGCACAGAGTGAGAGATCAGGAATAAGTTTAGAAATGATTTGAAGTCATGAGAGTTGTAGCCATTTTATGGTAGAAGTATATCACTGTGATGAGAATGTAAAATTGATGAGAATACCAATCATCATATAAAATTTTATTTAGGCTATTTCAGGGTAGATGAGTTTTAGAGCAATATGCAAAATAGGAATCATTTACTTAAAAAGTAAAAGAAACATGGTATTTCATTGAATTGGATGCAAGATAACCCAATTCCAGAAATATTAACATATGAAAACTTAATTATTTTAAGTGAGGCAAGCATTTCATGAATACTTTTATTAAAAGATATTGTTGAATGTTGCACATCTATAATCCTGGCACTCAGGAGGTTGAGGCACCATTGAGAGTTCACATTCAAGACAAGTCTGTGTTACATAACAAGATGATACTGTCTCAACCCGGTGTGAAGATGGGGGAGAGAGAGTTTAAAAAGCTCTAAAATTATAAAGTCGGGTATTACGAAAAGAGAGTGGGATAGGACAGTTAAAGGAGCCCCAATCCATCCGTTCATCAATCGATCAATCGATCCATCCATCCATTGATCCATCCATCCATCCAGATATCCATCCATCCATCCATGCATCCATCCATGCATCCATCCATGCATCCATCCATGCATCCATCCATCCATGCATCCATCCATGCATCCATCCATGCATCCATCCATCCATCCATCCACCCATCCATCCATCCATCCATCCATCCATCCATCTTCTTTTATGCTATGTACTTTTGCACTGCTCAAACTTCTTATAGAGGACATGTGTTCAAGTGACACGTGTATGTGGGTCATTCTGGTTCACACAGTGCTATTCATGAATGTGTCAGTCAGTGGTTTTTAGTATATGAACAAATGGCTTCATAGATGCTTTTCATTGGCATGGCTAACACAATTCATGGAAGGTCAAGGCAATTTTCCATTTGTGCTTCAACGGCATATTCCTACCTGCTGGGAAGTAGACCCAAGCTTCCTGCAGGTTGTGTTGATTCAGCTTGGTCTACTGGAGTTACCCGGCATTAACAGTTGGAATGGAATGCTGCTGCTTTGGTTGGGGTCCTCTGCTGGCAGCAGTTTGTGGTGTGTGGTGTGGATTATGTTCTTTTGATACAATATCAGTGCTTTAAGTGTGTGGCTGCAAGGGAAGAGCTGATGGTGTGTGGCAGCCAAGATCCAGGGTAAAGGTGGCTCCCTTCAAGTTCATCTGCTGTCTCACTTCAGGGAGGAGAGAACCCAAATCCGGGTCAGCAGGCAAAAGGTTTGTGGGCAGAAGAACACAGGCCAAGGAAGGCGGCCAAGTCCAGGAAGTAGCCCTGCTTTATTATTCGTGAGTCCTGCTGCTTCTGAGAACATTCTGTACCGTGTACAAAGTTGGCTTAGTACAAATTCCAAAGTCGTTTTTTTTTAATCATGCAGAATCTCATTTTCAGAATAGGCAGATAAGTAAGTTGATAGTTAAACATTTGTAAACTAATACATTCCAGCAAAATCCGCCCATTGGCCATGTGGCCAAAGGACACCGCAATACTTTATTCAGTGGAGAAAACAATGTTCTCAGGCTCACTGGAAAAATACACTCACTCATTTCTTCCTTTATTCAGGAAACAGCATGTTGAGTGCCTAGTGTGTGCACTGTGATGTACTGGGAGCAGACATAGCTGAGAACAGGCAGGGATGTCCCTACTACCACAGTGCTACCATTCTGGTTGAGCTGACAGAAAATGAACCAACAAAGAAACTATAGATTGTGACAATGGCAGAAAGAATTCTAGCAGAGTGTCAGAGCAGGCGACTTGTGGGAGCAAAAGTGAGTAGGTACAAGCTAAGTCTCCATGAGGACATGTCACTGGGGCTTGATGCTGAAGGGTGACAACCAACACAATGGAAAGAAACCTTCTTGGGGGTCAGGAGACCTGGAGCAGCAGGTGCTGTCCTTACTGGCATGTGGTGTCCATCTCTGGGGGGGGGTGTCCTTTCTCTCTGATCACCTCCCATTCCTGCAGAGGGACAATGTGTGAATCTAAGTCATTACTAAGCAGCCAATTGAAGAATAACTCTCATATGAAAAAACTGTGAAGAACGATATAATAGTTCTGCCAACTGGGACTTCCCAGAAACTCTCCTAGGTAGGCAAAGTAGAACCTAATTGCATTCTGGCAGTTCTGGTTGGTAGTGCCCAGTGCCCAGCGAAAAAACAGAAACTGTCATTCCAGGTTCATTTGTTCTGAGTATTTTATTCTATGAATTGCACCCCTCACCTTGTGTATCTGGCTCCTTTCACTTAGCATGCTATCTCCCAACTTCTCAATGTTGTAGTGTTTTAGCATTCATTTCTTTTCATGACAGGGTATGTTTTCACCTCATGCATATGCTATAATTTATCTACTCATTCTCCTATTAACGAGACATTGACCCTTTTTACCTTTCTAGCATTTATGACCATTGACACTATGAATACACATATACATGCATTGGTTTCAAAACCTGCACTTAATTTCTTTGGAGTAGATACCCAGGAATTAAATTGCAGAGTCATATAGTAATTCTTGGTTTAGATTTTTGAGGGAAAAGACATGTTGCTCAAAGTCAAACAGGTAATATAGATTATTGTACAATCCACTAAGAGAAAGGCAGCCTGTTTTCTTGCCTTTCTCTTCCTGCTGCCAACTCTGGCCCCATTGCTCCTTTGAGACTGAACAAGGTTGAGGCCTTCACGCCAGATCTCCCACCTTGGATCAGATGCCTCCCAGCAGTGAGCTCTAATGACTATACGGATTTTGATTCCCAATCCCAGAACATGTGAGCTGAACTGTGCTCTGTTCCCATCTCCCACCATGGATTTTAGGAGCAATCCCTGAATCAGTCATGTGCAGAGAGCTATTAGCCAAGATTAATTAGTGCCACCGAAATGTAAGTAATGAACGGAGTGAGTCATGCATTAGTGCGGTTTTATGGCGGCTATGCAGGAAGGGGAGATCAGATGTACGAATCTAAACTACAGGGAACAATGGGCGGCTGAATCATATGTCTGATTGAATATGTTCCTTAAAATAATTGTTTCCCAGCTTTGGCTGAACTGTTTTCTTTTTAGAGCACAGCAGTGACCTCTCTGAACCCGTTAAGGAAGTCCAGCACTCCTGGGAGAGGAAAGCAAGGTAACCACACTCACAGTACAGAGCTGGAGCGTGTCCTACCCTTGGCCAGTTTTCCTGTGGTTCTTCCATTGGAGCACCTTGTAGCTCAGAAACCTACGTGAAGTAACATGCAGAGAGAGCTTGGAATGAAGTGATGGAGAGAAAAGACGAAAGTTTACCATCCACAGTCTGTGCTTCTCTGCATGAGTACTCGCTGCCTTTGTTATTCATTTAGTAGATTACTAAATTTCTCAGTCTACTCTAGACCCACTTTAAATGTGACATGTCTGCAGACAGGGATCAGAATAACCTCTGTTCTCAGACGAGTGCACAGCAGAGATGGCTCAGCACATACGTCCCCAGCTCTGAGAAGGCTCCAAGTGTGGGACGGGGAGTGGAGGTAATGGCTTACTACTCCCTTGGCTTGATTCCTGCTTCCTGCTACAAACTAGCCAAGTAACCACCACCGTCAGCTGCTCAGGTCTGCATGTGTATTAACAGGACCCGTCGTGTGAGGTTATTTTGAGCAAAGTGTCTAGAAGAGTGAGTGGAGTTGCTAGGTAAGTGGTCTGTAAGGGGGTGCTAAACAAACGACCAACAGCTATCTCACTGCGAACTGGACGGAGAGCTTTAGACAGAAGCAGGTGTAAATCCTGTGAGACGAGATCGGTGCAGAGCCGAGGTGGCTCTGGAATGAGAGCGGGAAGGCTCAGCTAGCTTCCCTGTACCGGGTTCTTTGTTCATCAGAGCCACTGCCAGCAGCATCGCTAGGACTTAGTCCACGTTTCTCCAGACAGATCTGTCCTAGTCTAACATACAACTCAGAAGATGCAGAAGAAAAGAATTATTCCTTACACGGGTTATTAGTCCTTCAAATAAACAGACCACCACTGACTTTGAATAAGTCACTCAACCCGAGACTCAGTTTATCTGTTGAGAGGGGAAAAAAAAAAAACCAAGATCTCAGTTCAGGAAGCACCATGGCCTTCAACAGCAGAAAGCACTCCAAGTTACTGTGGCTAGGAATACAGCTGGGGCTGTTGTGTTTTATAAACCTGTTGCCAACTAAAGTAAACCACCAGAAATATATTATAATTAAATATAATTACATTATATTTAAATGTAATGCCAAAATATAAGAAGCAAAAGCTGATGAAACTGTAATATAGCAGAGTCAAATTTACTACCATAGTGGAAGGCTTTGATAGTAGCTACTGACTTATTAAACAATGAATCAAATATATGCAATATCTGAGTAACAAATTTGCAAACTTGAAGTAATGAACATTTATATAACAGAATACCCAACCATTAGAGAACAGAAATTCTTTTTAAATACACACAACTTCTTCTGGTATTCTATTACTAAGAAAACTCTCAAGGGTGGCATTCCACAGACCATGCAGGTAAACTGAACACATGTTATGGGCACACACAAAGAAAGAAATTACATTTGGGCAAAACATAGATATATTCACTGAGAAAGCAAGAATAAATATAAGGTGTCTAAATATAAACATAACAGCTTTCGGTTGTTTCAGAGACGAGTTACTCACACCTGGAAGCTTATCAACAAGGTGGTCAATTTTCAATATAGCTAACCTGCCTCGTGTGGTGCTCTGGTCTGCCAGTGCATCTTTGTGTACATGATCTGGGATATGTGCATGGGAGGCATAGCAAAGTATGAAAGAACAACATTCTACTAAAGAAGAGGGAGAATGTCTGGGAAAACCTAGCTCCTACTAATATAAATAATAATAATAATAATAATAATAATAATAATAATAAATATAAGGCAGTGGTTCTCAGCCTACCTAATGCTGTGACTCTTTAAAGCAGTTCTTCATGTTGCAGTGACCCCCAACCATAAAATTATTTCATTGCTACTTCATAATTGTAATTTTTCTACTGTCATGAATTCTAACGTAAATGTCTGTTTTCTGATGGTCTTAGGTGACCCCCGGAAAAGGTTCGAGACCCACAGGTTAAGAATAACAGCTCTAAGGGAATTACAGTCTCTGCTCTTGCAGGAAGAACAACTAGGGCTGCAGAGAGAGACTCAGCTCCCCTTCCAATACTTCCTACAGAGGGGCATGCTGGCTGAAAATGCTAAGGGATGTGTGTGGCTTCTCTTCCCAGCCCCCACCCGAGGGTTCCTCTGTTGAAATCTTGGTCCTCACTGTGGTTGTATTAAAATGAGAGGCTTAGTGTGAGGCCATGACATCACTGGTGGCACTGCATACTGAAAGGGTTAATGTAGCTCTCCTGGAATTCCTTTGGGGACCCCTCAAATGTGTTGTTACTTAAAGGTCAGATCTTTCTGTTTTGGAACATTGTCTTTATATAACTTTTCATAACAAAAATACGAATTATTTTTTATTTTCTAATTGCATACTGCACATAGTAATCTAACAGACAAAGGATTCCACTCCTCCTCCCCTCAAAGCATAGGCTTGTATTTTGTCTTTCTTTGTAGTGCTTTTATAAGGTATGTTTAAGGATTAAGTCCTACGATGATCTTTGTTCTAATCTGCCAGCCCCATAATATTGAAAAGAAAAGACTGAATGAATTTCCCTATTATTGGGAGGCCATTTTTTGTTATTGTTATTTTGTGTCAATGTCCAGACCAATCTTAAATGGCAAAGTATGTTATATGAACTGAAAACTCTGACCACTATCCTAGCTCATTTTCTTCACATGGCAGCTGACATTGATGAGAAGATTGTACATCTCTTAGGAACATATTTCATCAGCTTTAAACATGTTGTCAATTATACCCTCCTAAAGTTACAGGAAGGATTGTAAAGGGGTCATATTCTATTAACAATCTTCCTCAAAATCCAAACAGTTCATTCTTCAGGGAGCTCCTTAAGCAGGAAGGTAAGCAATTCAAAACAGTTTCAGGAAATCCCTGAAACTGACCAAATTCACTAGGCCCCTGTAGTGGGATTTTCCTTTGGGCTGCCAGCTCATAAATAATGACACAGAGACTTATTAATTATGAAAACTTGACCTTAGCTTAGGCTTTTCCCCAACTTGCTCTTATAACTTAAACTAACCCGTTTTTATTAATTTATGTTCTGTCATGTGGCTTGGTTACCTCTCCTCTAAACCATATATTCGACTTCTTCAGTGTCTGTCTGGGATCTCCCACTTGCCTAGATTCATTCTGAGTTCCTCTCTCTTCCAAGAAGTCCCACCTCTTCTCTCCTGCCTAGCTATTGGCCATTCAGCTCTTTCTTAAAATAATCATGGTGACATATCTTCACACAGTGTCAACAAATATTTTGCAACAGGCCCCTTTAACTCCTAGAGTAAACAAAGTCAAGTTGTTGAGAGCCATTTTCAGACAAGGCAAGCTGCAAACACTCTGACAGAAACCAGTCCAGCTGCCTGGAAGAGGTTTAGACCAGAGACACCTGGAAAGGATGCTCTTCAAACCGCTGAGCAGCCTGCAAGCTGTGCAGTGTGTTACAGGTCCCCAGCTTTGGGGTACTGTCATCCAGCTGGGTGGGCTTTGGTGATACAATTGTGTTTGAGTCATTTCTGCTCCTGTAACTAACTCCTCACCCATATTCCTGTAAGTAACCCCAATACAACTCATTAGTTCACCATGTTGGACTTTGGTGGTATGTGTACTTTGTTCTATCATGGGCTCCCTGAAAGAGACCCCCACAGAGCAGGAGCTTCCTCCCAGATCCAGGATTAGGCAAAACAACAGAAAAGTTAAAGTGGTTACCTTCTGATGCAGGAAGAAAACTGGCAGCAAATGACCTTGCAGGTGCCATGTTTAAAAGGTGGAAAAAGGGAGGTCTGTGTTAGAATGGGCTAGGATGTGGTGGTAAAGGAGACAGAGGTGTCCTAGAAGGATAAAGGACTGCCACTGGATAGAGGGGAGACACAATGTCACACATAGACAAATGGGTTTATAAAGGTAAAGGGGGAACCTCCGAGTTAGGATGAGGAGTTTAAAATGGACATGTTAGTTAGGTGAGCCAAAGGGGGCTTTTGATTGCTCTATGTTGGTAGTGAACATCAGGAGGAAGAAGTGGCCAAATAAGAGAATAGACCTTGGTGGCTTGCATTGGGAATATGATCTAACATGTTTTAGCAAGGCAGAGGGAATGGGAGAGAAGGGAAATGCCTGCCAGAGCCAAACAATCCAGTAGAATAGTGTCCCTTCAGTCTGTCTGGGATGAGTAGACTTATATGTGTTGCCTCCCCAGGAAAAGTTTTGTCACACAACAGGTCACCAGGATCCACTTTTTATAGAGGGGCTATTTTTCCTTAATTTTCTCTTCTGATTACTGTCATCCCATTTCCCTCTGCTGATATTCTATCTTCTCAAGTTTGTCTCAAATGCCTCATTCCTTTATTTATGAAGAAGGAAACTAAAATAGTTGGTCATCTGTATAAGTTGGTTTTAAGAACAAAAGGAAAAAGAAGAAAAGAAAGTTTGGAAGATTTCTGGATCTGTAGTGAACAAATAAAGGAATCCCAGAAGGACAAGAGAGATATAAGAGAACAGCATGAAGAAATAATTGATGTGGGATTCCCCTCTGTATGCTGTGAATACCATTGATTAATAAAGAAACTGTCTTAGGCCTGCGCAGGGCAGCATATAGGTAGGTGGGGAAAACTAAACTGAATGCTGAGAGAAAGACGGCAGAGTCAGAGAGAAGCCATGGAGCTGCTACTGGAGACAGACATGCTGAAACTTTGCTGATAGTCCATGACCTCGTGGTGATGCACAGATTAAGATGGGTTAAATTAAGATGCAATAGTTAGCCAATAAGAAGCTAGAGCTAATGGGCCAAGCAGTGATTTAAATAATATGGTTTCTGTGTGATTATTTCAGGAGTCTGGGCAGCTGGGAAATGAACAAGCAGCCCCCTTACAACAAATAATGTCTAAACTTTCCAATTTGTGGAAGAGATATGGACACATAACATGTCTTCTATGTCTAGAAATGTAAAAATTAGCTTTTGAATCAAAATGTGTACTTTTTTTATCATCTTGAGTTTATCTGAATATAAAACCTTGAGCTTCAATAAATAGGCCAGATACAATTATGCTCAGTATTTCTTCTGTTATTTGGAACTAGACTTGTTGTTTGTGTTATGCTTTATCATTTAAGGATGTTCTCTCAAAGACAGAAGGGAAGCAGGGAGATGCTGGTTCTTGAAAAACTCTTTGCACTTGGGAACTTGCATGAGCACTTGTGGTCTGAAGGAGAGTGCGAAAGGATAGTACCCATCACTGGTCTTTAGCATTTCATTTCCATCTTTGCTGTTTCTTCTCACACCTTTCTTTTTCACTCCTTTGCAACCTTTCTTCTCTATTATGTACTTGGGATTTTAGTGCTAAACCCTGTCCAATAGCTCCTTGTGAGTTATGAGCTTGGGCACCATTCCTTCAGTCATAAATCCTATGACACTGTCCAATGTGCATGGCTTCTCAAGAGATAATCTTGTTCTTATCTTAAAAATGGGTATGAGAATGCATGACTTATTTCTCCACACTGGGTTAGAAAACTATGACTGCCTTCTTGATACGGGCTTGCTTGCATTTTAATTTCTCTTCTTTCTCTCCTTTTTATTTGTTCCTCTCTCCTCTTTGGTACTGTGTGGTGAACCTGTACTCTTGGACATGCTAGGCAAACTCTCTCCCATTAGGCTTTATCTCCCGCCCTGATTTTATCGTTTAAGATGGGGTCTCACTAAGTTGCCCAGGGTAGATTTGAACTGGCACTGTAGCCCAGGCAAACCTTGAATTTATGGTCCACCTGCCCCAGCTCCCCAAGTATATTTTACAAGCCTGTGCCACTCAGTTTTTCTCCTTTGATATTCATCCTTTCCTTGTTCATCTGTCTGTCATTAAGTAGGAAAAGAATCCAAGGGGTAAGAGTGAGACTGTTAAACAAAGCACAGGGAATGCTAGTACGACTGTGTTCTGAGAAATTCTATGCTTGAGTGGAACGAACAAGCATCTGCTTAGTGCCTGCTAGAGACACATTCTGCCAGTCTCTGAAAGGGATACTCATGATCTACAACAGAAGCCACTCTCAAGGACTTTGTAATACTCTACAGGATATATTATGCATCCATTGCATAAATAATGATGCTTTCCCTGTAGTAGCTATTACTTTTGGAGTGTCTACAGATGGTGGGACCTGATGACACATTTCATCTTATTTGGCATTGCCAGGAAGCACTGTTATTTCCATATTTGTGGGTGAAGAGACTGAGACTCAGAAGGCTTAACCTTCTTGCCCTGTACATATGTAACAAACACCAGAACTTGCCTGGCTTCCGTGGGTGCTTCGTATGCAAGTACAGATGTGCTTCTGGCTGTAAATGTCTGATGACACCTGGAATGACGAAGGCTTCGATGACATGCTTGTCTTCTCTAGAATTTGATTCATCCCAATAATTAAGGATAGAAGCAAGGCATAATTTTAGAAAAGCAGTGGATAGCCAGATGAAACTCTGCCAAGAACAAAACCTAGCCTGGAAGTTTCCTAGTTCATTCTGGGCCTTTCCATCATTAAAACATACTGATCAAACACTTGCTTTAAATTTCCCTTTTAAGGCATTGAAGCATGGTAGAATAATTTAGAGTTTTAATATCTCTCTATATATTTCTACATATATATATACATTAAAATTACTACATTTGTTCTTGGCAGACACAAATGCTTCATTATACACAAAATGCTCTGAATGAACTAGGACTTTTTTTTTTAAATTTTAATGAACTAGAAGGTCCTTATTCTGTTTTTAGCCACCAATTCCTATTGGAGCAATGGCCTCTTTCCCTAGGCCTTTTTCCAAAAGTATTCAAACAGCAATGCCATTTTGATTGGTTGAATGGGAACTGGGAGCAGCAATATAAACATATTTGTTAATCGTAACTCTTGGCTTTGAGGTTGTGTTGCCCTGACTCATGTCCCATACACGGAGAAGGGACTGGAAAACACTGTTGCCTATGGACTGTGTCTCTGGGGAGTTAGCAGCCAAAGGCAATGTCAGCTTGTGTAGGTGACCTGGAGTCAGGCTGTGAGGTTTATTTACTTCCACGCAGCAGCATACCATACATATTCTTTCACAGAAAGAGGAAGGGGTAGGGTTTTCTTCTAATGTCATCAATATCTGCTTGCTACTCCCTCTAAACAACTATTATGCCAGCCTCCCCACACCATCACTGCCAACACATGTTCACACACACACACACAGACACGAACATATAAAAGGTCCTATACTTCTGTCTAGACAAGGCAGTGGTCTCCCACTGAATTTGGTAGATGGTGTGGGTGTTGATAAAACAAAGCTGGACAGCACTGTTTTCTTTCTCTTCGTGATTCTCCCACAGGCATGTTATGAGAATTCGGCATGCTGGTCTATCTGAGGGAAATCACACTCACAATTCAGTTTTGTATTGTCTATTTGTTTGCTGAGAGTTTCAAAGTTAGGTTCCCTCAGTTTTCCAAATGAAGGTTTGGCATAAGCAGCCCCCATGATTAGGGAAATGAGTAAAGAACCAGGCATTTTGCTGCTGGAAGATATTTCTGGAGTGAACTCATTTTACCTCTCAGTTCTGCATTAAATTTAAAATGGAATATTGTCGAATATAGCCAGGTAGGATAAACTGTCTTTGTTTAGGCACTGAAGCACCTTCATTAATTAGGATTTGGTTTGGATCAAGAGAGTAAGGAGGTTTCATCAATGATTGCTCTTGACACTCTCAAACAGCTTTTATGTTCTTAAAATGTGCCTAATCCTGAATTTCAAAGAAGAGAAAGCATTATGGGGAGACAGAAAACCAGAAAGGATTATGATCTTCCAATAAATTGCAACATAGGGCATTTAAACAAATCTCTTTGAGCTCATAAATTAACTTCTGATCTTCTTACTGAAAAATTGTAAAAATAAGATGTATTTAATTTTTCCTATTTGTCCATGATATGCCAGGGAAAGGGTAAACCAGGGGAGTTTATAGCATTGCAAAATGCTACAGGAAGTACAGAGAGAGGTTGAGGCCCTCACAGATCATCTTCCTTTGCTACTTTTCCTATGAAGAGTCTGCATTGAGAGACACAATGGATGAGAACAGGTCTCTGGTTTCCTGGTTCTAGTTTTCTTTGGTATGAATCCAAGCAACATCAAATATAAACTACTACAATGCATAAGCCGCAAACGCAACATTCAAGGTCTTTCTGCGCAGGAGAGGAGACAGATGTGCAGAGACTAAACGGAGGTGGGTGGAGGAGACAGATATGTAAACACTAAATAGGAGGAGGGTGGAGGAGTCTAAGTGGAAGCAGGGCAAAGGACATACTTGAGAGAAAGACAGGATTTAGTGTGGCCAGGGAGGTTAGGAGAGCTTCCAGGAAAGCTTGTATTGACTGGAACTTAGGACACATTCAAGAACTCATTTTCTGGAGAATATTAAGCAGGGAATCAAAGTAGAAGTGACGAGAAGGTGGTTGGTGTACAGACGAGGAAACAAAGAGGGGAGGTTGGAAGAAGTTTTGAGGACAGAGTATGGGGAAGTGGATGTTCTTCCCCTACTCCTGATGGCCTTTAGGACAAGACATCTCTTGAAACCTCAAGCATTCTTTGGTTTTCTTCCTTCAGACACACTCAATCTTTATAAGCAATGCTTGAATAACTGTCTTATCAGGTGATCTTTTTTAAAACAATCCATGAAATCATCCAAGTACTGTAGTCTAGGACACTTAGAAATAGGTCATCACTGGGAACTAGCAATTCGATTGGGAAACATGGAGTTGGAATCAGAGAAGTTGCCTAATTCAACTTCATATTAGCTTCGTTTTGCTCGTATAATAAACTATTAAAAAAAACCCACCAACATACACTCTTATAGTTCTGCAGGTCACATGCCCAAGATCATTTCACTGGGCTGGAATCAAGTTGTCCACTAGGCTGATTCCTTCTGAAGGATTTGATGGGAGATTCCTTGCCTTTTTCAGCTTCTTGCCTGTGTCTGTTTTGGCTTGTGCCCAATTCTTCCCGTCTTCAAGTCGTAGCACTCCAGTCTCTGGTTCCCTTATCATATTGCCTTCTCCTCCAACTCTGACTCCTTAAGGGAATCTTTTTGTAAGAACAATTGTGACTATACAGATCCTCTCAATTACTATAGAACAGTTTCTCTTATCCATTTTCTTAACCTAAATATATTATAAAGTTCTTAATGCCATATAATATAACATTCATAAGTTTTGGGGTTAGAAGTAGACATATTTGGGATGGCATTATTTAACACACACAAACTTCTGCATTTTACATAGAAGAATTTGTGTTAATTGAATCTAAAGTCATACACTAGCTATGACAAGCTAGTGGCAGAGCTGGCCAATATACTATTGCCTACCAGTTTTCTTCCAAGTACACCATGATGCCAGTTTTTCTTATTTTCTAAGAGGAATTGATACTCTTTAAAGGAAGCAAGAGCTGTTGTCAACTGAACCTGGGATTCAGCCGAAGTATCCACAGGTGTACTTTGGAACAGAAAAGGATCTTCAATAGGAAAAGACCATCCTAAGAGAAAAATGAACATTCTTTGTTGAACCATAAAGGGCTGAGGAATTCTTCATTAAATGGTGAAGACATTGGATAGAAGTAAAGAAAATGATAAGTATATAAGAAAAAAAATCAGGAAAGAACACAGAGCAGTAAAAGAAATGTCGTAGTCAAGGTGAACTATAAAAAGAAAGAAGAAAAACCAATATATATATATATTATAATGATGTCACAGTTGTAAAAAAAATGGCATACATGTGTGTTTTCAAATAAGCTATTCCTAGACATTTTCTCTTCATTAAGGCAGGCATTAGAGTTCATTGTCTATACCACATTGTTTTTAATACAACTGATCAAATGTATAACCTTTATTGATTCATCCTCCCCACTATCTTAGGGTTTTTACTGCTGTGAAGAGACACCATAACCAAGGTAACACTTATAAGAAAAACATTTAATTGGAGTGGTTCGCTTGCAGTTTCAGAGGTTCAGTCCATTATCCTGACGGGGAGCATGTTGGCAATCAGGCAGACATGGTACTGGAGCTCAGAGTGCTATATCTTGCAGGCAACAGGAAGTCTACTGACTAACACTGAGGGAAGCTTGAGAAAAAGAGACTGCCCCCACAGTGACACACTTCCTCCAAGGCCAGACCTCAAAATAATGCCACTCCCTTTGAGGTAATTTTCTCTCAAACCATCACACCTATTAAATTCTACTCCTCAGAGTAGCAATAGTTGTATCTTGTTGTATATCACATAGCAGTAATAGGTGCTTTATAATAGCTTTAATCATTTCAAAGCAAGTATATAGTATATATAATGCTACTGTTATTAGCATTTTTAAAAGGTTCTGGGGGAAAATTCAATGTAATTTTGTACTTTAGCTGAAAGAAAGGCTTCAGGCTAATAAAAATGACAATTTTTAAACTAATAAACTATTTAAATAAATCTCTGAAATTTTATTTTGGTTCCACATAAAATCTGTGATTATTCTGCACCTCACCCAAAGCAGGCAAAATAAGGTTTGCTTTCAAATGGTATTGAGTGGGGAGACATTTGGTAGGGAGGTCCCAAGAAGATAGGGTGGCACTGTGTTACTCATGGACAGACGGAAAGTCTGTACAGTGAACGATAGGAGTCCCTACCCTCTCTTCCCCACTCTTCTCCCATATACTTCTCAAAGAAAAAGAAGAAAGATTCCATTGTGAAGAAAATGAATGCTACCTAAAAGAAATTTCCATTTCTGGCCATTTAGTAATTTCACCCAAAGTAACTGACTCCAGTCCCAATTATTCTCTAGTGAGAGTCATCTGCTGGCAATCACGTGCTTCTGCATAGGCTGTGTAGGGTTTTGTTGTTAAACAGTAATTGACAACAGACCCCCCAGACATCCCAAGAAAATTTCCAGTGTGAAATAAATACACAACTAGACAAAACAAAAGAACCAACTAAGCCCAAACCTTGTATATTTGTATCATTTAGGAAATGACTTCATTTTACTACTCCTTTCCATCCATTCATCACTGAAATTCTCTAAACCATCTGCTTGTCCTGTCCAGTTCTTACATATGAGCGTGTGTGTGTGTGTGTGTGTGTGTGTGTGTGTGTGTACACACACACATATTTAAAGGGCAAAGTCTAGTTTTGCATCTTTTCTGGAAGTCTTTGTCATGTTTTATGCCCAAGACTGTACCATGACAACCCAGCTCTTCATTATAACCCACTTCTTCCATGATAATCCCCTTCTCCCAATTTCTACCTCTGCCAGGTAAACTGCTTCCAAGCTGCCATAACAACAAAGAAGCATGTACTACTGCATTCTTCCAGTCCCCTGGATGTTGGATGAAGTTTCTGGGACTGTCTCTATTCACACCATCCTCCTAAAACATTTTAGGTGAATTTTTGAATAAAAAGTATCTTAGAGTTATTAAGCGAAGTCTGACATATTAAAACTCACTCTTAAAAGGTAGCTTCAAGTAAAAGTGTTTGCATTTTTATAGCTTTTAAATGAGATAGATGAAGGAGATAAGACATCAAGATAAAACTCTTGTACTTAACCTTCAGGAGTAAGCATTCCAATTTGCGAGCCATTAAGAGCCCAGTCGTAAGAGAAATACTGACAAAGTCTCAACTGAAATAGGAGGAAAATTTCAATCTGCCTACAGTCTTCATTGAGCTCCATCTGAAAGTTTTATGGAACTTATTTTTCCATGAAACTGGATTCCTCTTAACTTCTGAATATTGCCACTTAGTCAATTATCATAAATCTTTTAAAATTAGGTATTGTCTAATGACAACAATAGGAAGAGAAACCATATTGTAAGCGAGGCTGCTCTGTTTTTGGCCGTTCAAACCCAAAAGAACCACACAAAAACTATATTAATTAAAACACTGCTTGACCTATTAGCTTATGCATATTTCCAGCTAACTCCTACATCTTAAATTAACCCATTTCTATTAATCTGTGTATTGCCATGTGGTTGTGGCCTACCAGTTCCATCCAGTGTCTGGTGTTAGGTGTCTGTCTCCTGCGGTGGCCACATGGATTCTCCTTGACTCCACTTACTCTCTCCTCCTCTATCTGCTTGGAATTCCCACCTTGCCATTTCTGCACTGCAATAAGCCCAAAGCAGATTCTTTATTAACCAAAGGTATACACAGCATACAGAGGGGGATCCTACATCACCATATTCAGAGGAAAGAGGAGTAATATTAGGATGCCAATGCGGTGATAGATTCTTTTGGGTTCGTAAATGATTGGGTATCCATGTCATTTTGCAACATGTGGCTCCGTCAAACCTTGTAACATTATTATATTACTCATCGAGAATGAAAGAAGAATTAAAAAAGAGTGGCGGGACAGCTCAAAAACATAGAGAAGCAAAAAGGTGGAGAATATGCCAACCCTCATTTTAGGGGTGGAGAAGCTGAAGCCACAACTGTAAATTAAGTCCGGCAGACCTTGTGAGAACAGAATGATTGTTCTGGCTAGAGAAAAGCCCCACATTTCTCACAAGACTTGTGTCTAGTAGAAGAATTAGGTCCAACAATGCTGTGGGGCAATGGTCATGTACTTTGTAAAGATTTGTTACTTGTATTTTAATAAAATGTTGATTGGCCAATAGCCAGGCAGAAAGTATAAGCAGGGAGAAGAGAACAGGAGAATTCTGAGAAGAGGAAAGGTCAGTCTGCAGTTGTCATCCAGATGCAGAGGAAGTAAGATGAGAATGCCTCACTGAGAAAGGTACCAAGCCACATGGCTAACACAGACAAGAATTATGGGCTAATTTAAGAGGTAAGAATTAATTAATAATTAATTAAGAAGCCTGAGCTAATAGGCCAACCAGCTTATAATCAACGTAGACCTGTGTGTTTCTTTGGGACTGAATGACTGCAGGACCAGGCAGGACAGAAGCCACCATCAACACAACAATGACTCTTAGGAGTAGCAAGCCAACACTAGAGAAGAAATCCATTGAGTTGTTCCTTGTGTCTCTGAATGCAACAGACAAACATCGTCTTCAGAGAGGGTTTATTGTTTGTAACTGAACTTTATGGAGTCCTGAAAGTAAGAAACAATCACAATTCATGGATTCCCCCATCACAGACACAGTAGTGTGATTGGATGCTATAGTTGGGAAGGGTCAGACCTGGACTCCCCAAGAAAGTTAAGCAGCCAAGAGCTTGAGCTACGGAGCAGGTGGTAGTGGCCCCCATCTTTATGGTAAGAAATGAGGTCCATCCCCTGTGGATTACTACAGAGACTAAGACCTCTAAGTTGGTTGCTGTCAAGATTGCTTGGCCTCCAGAGGTATCTCACTGATACATATAGTTTGTTGCTACATGGGCCTGAAAGCTATAAGCCCAGGAACCAGGGGTTGGTTAGAACTCTCGATACTCCTCTCTAACAAAGCTTGCTGCTAAATGGGATCCAGACAACTGAAACTAGAAAGCAAAATGACAGGTTTCCTTGGTTTCTCCATTAAAAAACTCAATGCTCAGTTTTCTCCCATGACTTTCCTATAGCCAGGGACTCCCTTTAGAGTTATAATAAACTCCCTGGGCACTACCCAGTGTAATTGTACTAGAGCTGGTAGAGTCAAACACCTAAAGAGCTATAACAGACTCTGCCAATGCTACCCATATAGCTGCACTAGAGCTGGTGGATTCAAACATCAGATGATTCAGAAAGGAGCTGGTCTAACTCCTTGATTTTTTTTAAAAAGCTTTCATTTTATTTTATTTTCAGTATTGGTTTTTGTTGCAGGGGTGGGGCCCACTTGTTGCTTCCCGGCCTCCCAGCTAGCTTATACCTGAAACAATCACACAGAAACTGTATTAATTAAATCACTGCTTGGCCCATTAGCTCTAGTTTCTTATTGACTAACTCTTACATATGAATTTAACCCATTTCTATTAATCTGTGT
>LOEQ01003053.1:178437-196333 GCA_001685075.1 Bramus lutescens | reverse complement strand
GGAAGGAAGGAAGGAAGGAAGGAAGGAAGGAAGGAAGGAAGGAAGAAAGAAAACCAGGTAGATGGAGGAGTTAGCCAGGACAGGAGACTTTTTGTTTTCTATTATGAGAAAGGAAGACAGAAAGCAAGAAGGGAATATAAGTGTGTATATCTATATATGCATATATACATACATACCCAAATACAACACTCATTAATATTTATCACAGAATACTTAGAAAAAATATTTTAAAATGCACAAAATAACATTTATTGGACATATACAATATTTTAGGCTCCAGTCTGTGGACTTTCACACATTAATTAATTCATTCTTCAAACTACCTCGTGAAATAGGCATTGATGCTGTCTTTTTACTGTAGATAAGAGATTAAATTAATTGCCTAAATCAGAAGACTGGTAGGTGGTGGAGCAAGGATGTGAACTGGGAACTTGTAGTGTCTGGATCCAGAGTGACTCATGTTGAACACAAATGAAAATCCAATAAAGAATTCTGAATCGAAGGTAACAAACATTCGTGAGATTCTTAGGTCTACACTGATTGAGAAATCATCAGGAGTTTGTGGGATGCGATGGTGATTATGAGGAGGGAGATGGACACCATACTGTCCTGAACTCAACTCAGAGATGCTATTCCATGGAAAGAGGAAAGGGGAAGGGGGAGGGGCATTTTGAGCAGCAGTGAGGAGCTCATGGTTGCAAATACTGAATTTGGGGAGGCTCAACTAGAGGCTTGAGTGACTGTCTGTAGGGACCGTGGTCTGTTGGAGGTTTGCCGTGGGAGATAAAGAGACTGCCAAGAAAAGCAAGACACAGTGTGGGGGTGTAGTTGGAATGACTGTTTCTTCACTTTCATCCTGAAATCAGCATTCAGTTCACACAGTTCTAGAGCGAAGAGTTTCATAGATGGTAACCTCAGAGAAATCCCCAATAGGAGAGATGGGGAGCAGGGCTAGAGAGAGGGCTCAGTGGTTAAGGGCGCTTGCTGCTCTTCCAGACAACCTGAATTGAGCTCCCAGTACTCATGGCAGGTGACTGCAAATTCTGCTTCAACAGGATCTTTCTTCTGGATTCTGTACACACGGGAGAGTGCATGCTTGTACACATGTATGCATGAGCGCATGAGCACATGCCCGCTCACCCACACACACTAAAAGAAAGAGTGAGAAGAGTGCAATGGGAGGCAAAGAAACCTATCGAGAGTGTGTGTGCAAGACAACTGTAGCCAAGTTCTTCAGGGGCACTAAGGGAACCAGAGTGGATACACTCACTCCTTAGAGTCATCCCCAAGCCCCCACAGTGAGGCACCACTGCCACCACTGGGAACTAATTTTCCCTGATGTTGGTTCGGATTGTGCTCCAATGTGAGTTATTGATGGATACATAGACATAGGGAGAGTAGACTCTGGAGGCCACAGAAGTTCTTAAATGGAGAGATGGTGGCTGTGGAAGTCTGATATACCAGGGGAAGCTTTACCGAGTAAGTATTCTTTGGAAATTCTTGATGGGTGGTATTGGCACATGGCTTAAAGAGTGAGAACAAGAATATATTCTGAAAAGTGATTCTCCCTTTCCTACTACCTCTCTCTGTCTTCTGCTGTTGTGGTTTCTCACATATCATGTCAAAGCTGGTGGAATAGGTTGTGCATGTGTGTCTTTTTGTGTTTGTGTTTCACATGGATAGTCATTAAAAGTATTTAGAATATTTATTAAAAATATGTGTAGTGGCTGATTTTGTATGTCAGCTTGACACAAGCTAGAAATGGCTCTATGAGATCCAGCTGTAAGGCATTTTCTCATTCAGGGTTCAGTGGGGAAGGTCCCCCCATAGTGGGTGATGCCATCCCCAGACTGGTGATTCTGGATTCTATAAAAAGGCAGGCTGAGCAAGCAAGGGAAAGCAAGCCAACAAGCAGCTTCCCTCTATGTTCTCTGCATCAGCTCCTGCCTCCAGTATGCTCCTCTATTTGACTTCCTTCAGTGATTAACAGCAATGCTGAAGTGTAAGTCAAATAAATCCTTTCCTCCCCAACTTGCTTTTCTGTTATGGTGTTTTGTACCAGCAATAGAAAGCCTAACTAAGACAATATGGTTAATAAATAAAGTGCATATCTACAGATATATATATATATGTTTATGCATTTATAAACATATGTATATGTACATATTATTATTATTGCTCTTTTATGATTGCATAATGGGTAACTTTTTATATTGTTGTATATAAGTGCCTCAGGCTTAATTGGTTTCATAAAGTTTTTAGGCAGACTTTTCCTGTCCCAACTGCCAGCTCCAAAATAACCACAAAGAGGTTTATATTAATTATAATTATTTAGCCAATAGCTCAGGCTTATTACTAACTAGCTCTTACATTTTAAGTTAGCCCACATTCTGTATTTATGCTCTGCCACATAGCAGTACCTTTATTAACATGGCATGTTCATCTCTTGCTCTCTCTGCATCTGGATGACAACTCTAAACTCTGCCCTTCTCCTTCCCAGCATTCTCCTAGTCTGGCTCTCCTGCCTAACCTTATTCTGTTCAGTTATTGGCCAGTCAGTTTCTTTAGTAAACCAATCACAGCAACATATATATTCACACAGTGTAAAGGATTATTCCACAGCAAAAGTTCAATTTTATGGGCATACCACAGCTTAACATATCCTTTAATTTTTTTTGTCTTTGAGACAAATTTTTAGGTAGCCCAAGCTGGCCTCAGAGTCTTTATGCAGCCAAGGATAAGCTTGATCCGCTGATCCTCTTACCTCTACTTCCCTGTTGCTGGGAGGACAGGTGTGCAGCACCATACCCCAACATCATGTTCTAAACTTTTGGTTTTTGAGTTTTTTAAAAAATTATTTTTTATTTTATATGCATGAATATCTGCATATATGTTTGTGTAGCATGTGTATGCCTGATACCTATAGAGGCAGGAAGTGGACTTTGGATACCTTGAAACCCCGGATAAATCCAGACCCCTCTAACAGGAAAAATAGAGCCAATAATCTAGCAGGCAGAGGAGAGCCAAAAATCTAGGTTAGCTGGTTCGGTGACTCTGTTTCAGGAACTAGCTGAAGATAAAGTGAGACTATAATCTTGAGAATAATCTTGAGAAACAGGGAGTTATCCCCTTGTGATTATCACTGCTATTTTTGGAATTTTTCAATGATCACTGGTATTTTTAGAATTTTCCAATGACGTCCTCCCTACCCCCTTTGGATTACTGGGTTGTGGTTTCTTCCCTTAAATACCCCTTCTCCCAGCTACTCAGGGCCAAACTCTCTACCCCTGCATGGGAAATGAATTTTGGCCCCAGTGCACTGGTTCCTGTCCTGTCAATAAACCTCGTGGGATTGTAGCAAGGACGGTCTCTCGTGAGTTCCTGAGGGAGTTATCCTGAGACTCAAGTGAGAGTCTCCCCGCTCCTGAGGTCTTTCATTACAAATAGTTGTGAGCTGCCATGTGGGTGCTGAGAACCAAACCTGAGTCCTCTGCAAGAGCATTAAGTGCTCTGAAACAGAAAGCCATCTCTGCAGTCTTGTGTGTGTGTGTGTGTGTGTGTGTGTGAAACAGAAAGCCATCTCTACAGTTGTGTATGTGTGTATGTGTGTGCATGCGTGTGTGTATGTGTGAATGTATGTGTGTGCGTGCATGTGTGTTACTACTATTGCTGTTGTTTTTGGTTTTTATCCCCTGAACAGAGAATTTTTTTTATACACATCACTGAGCACATTTCAGATATCTGTAGGATTCACATCTAGGAACAGAAGTGCTGGAGCAGCACATACACACACACATACACATACATGTATTATATATGCAAATGTACATATGCACATACACACATATACATAAATAGTATCTACATACATATACACACATACATATACGTATGTATGTACATGTACAGTGTTGAATTTCCCCAAAGCAGTGGGCACTTCTGTGGGCTTGGCCTCCAGCCTGAGGCTGCAGTGTGAAAGTGGAGGAAGTTGAGCAGTCAGGTGGCGAGGTCCTGCTGGAGAAACTCCTGAGCTGACAAGGTTCAGGGTGTGGACACACCAGGAAGTCATTGGCAGGGTGGAGTAGGGGTGAAGGTCAAGGAGACAGAGGAAGTCAGCTGAGCTCTGAGGTGGAGGAGGTGACGAGTTGACGATGGTGAGGCTTCCTTCAGTCTGCTCGTCCCTTTACTGCGTTAACTTATGGGCCTCAATTAGAGAAACCCATTCCCTTCAGATGTAGCCGGAGCAGAAGTGAGAAGCTTCCTTGTGTCCCTCTCTTCCCAGAGTAACACACCTCCCAAGCTAGCTGAAGAAGCTCCTGGATCAGCATGGCTGCCCCAGAGGACAGGAAATGATGGCTCCATGTTTTAGGATTGCATTTGTGGCAGAGAGACAGGCAGTGGTGTTTTCTTCGCTCCTTAGCCCCAAGCAGATATCAGTTAGGTAGGTGGCTAGCTCATTCTACGTCTTCAGTTTCCTGGGTCTTCCTGATGTTATCAGCCCTGCTCTGGTAGTGCACCCCTTTCATGATAAAACCAGCAGCCACAATACATATAGGGCCTAATGTGGTGGGTTGATTAGGAGCTGTGCTCAGCGGTCAGTTTTATCTCTCAAAGACTCCAAATGGAGGCATAAGCCACAAAAACCACAGCAGCCCCACAATTTCCTCAGGCCCTCAGTTGCCTTTCTTTTTGACATTTGTTTTTCTGTATACCAACAAACAGGTCTCTTCCCCAGTATTTGTGGAGCTCCCCCAGGAACCATCCCCTCAGTAACTTTGGACAGCCTAAAGTCATATCATATAACCACCATTGCCTTTAGGGCCATCCCCCCCCAACCCCAGACACATTGCTGACCCCCAACAAATCAAGGTTTTGCTGATTAACAAAAAAGAAATGGATATGGCTTGGTAACTTGCAATCAATCTCTAACAAATGCCCTAGATACTTTTTTTCAACTGTGTTTTTTATTGTGGTAAAATATACAATACTGTAAATTTTACTCTTTGAACTATTTGGTGTGTACAGTTAATTGGCTCTAAATAGATTCACAGTGTTACATAACTGATACCACCACCAGTTTCAGGAGTCTCTAATGGTAACTCTGTGCCTATTAAACAGCAGTGCCCCATTCCTCTTCCTTGTAGACACTATTTATTCTGTCTCTGCCTCTGTGCATTTAGCATCTTATTCCAGGAGACTCACGTCTGCTTTACTCCCCTAGAGTTTTCTGGTTTTACTCCTGTTGGAGCATCTCAAACTTAACTCCTTTTAATAACAGAATTACATTCTGTTACATGAACAAAAACCACCAAAACATTATTCATCGGTTGCTGGACATTTTGGTTGTTACCAGCTTTGGGCTATTGTACATAGGCTGCTAAGAATATTAAAGTATAAGTATCCAAGCACCTGTTTTAATATTAGGGAGAGAAGTGCGCACAATGAACTGGACGTACTGGATCGTGTGATAATTGTATTTCTAACTCTTGAGTAACTGCCAAGTCCATTTTACATTTTAGTTTTTATCTAGTGTTTACGAACATGCTTTAATATAACATTGAAGTTCTTGTGTACAAGGGCTGTCTTCTTGGGATCCCACGTCCCTCTCGGCTGGGGAAGCTGCTCCCCATATGGTCTAGGAGAGACCTTTTGATAGATGCTGCAGTTAATATGATGAAATTGCTCCCATTTTAGAAATATGAAATACAAATGAGAGGCAAAGTCAGCATCATACCCCACCGTTCTCCTGGTAATGAAATCTCTGCTGATTCAACTCCTGGTTCTGACTCCTGGAGTTTGTGTTGGATTCTTTGGGCCAGTCTGGACTTGTAAAGATCCACGAGGAGGTTTCAGGCAGGAGCTAATTGTATGCTCAGACTCGGTATGCTCAGGATCGCTTTCAAGCCATTTGACCAGGAGAGTACTCTCATCATCAGTACTCTCATTCTGAGCCTCATGCCAGTTCAAGGTGAAAGTTAGCATAGTGGCTAAGGACGTGGTATCTCCAGCCAAGAGACTGGAGTACAAATCCTAGTGCTCCAAGTGACTATTGAAATTATTTAATTTTTCTGTGCATGATTTCCCCTCATGTAAACTGGGGATAATAGCAATAATTTACTTCACAAGTTTGTTCGTGTCACGCTGTTAGTGCTCTGACAAGGACACCTGGGCTCTGTCCATGTTCTGATTGTGGGACAGAGTCCGTGGTGTTGACAATGTGATGTCAGCTCTTTACACTGCAGCAGTTAATAATGTGTCTCATCGCTGTAACTTTGACAGCTAAATCAAAGGGCAGGGGTGGGGCTCAGTGGCAGAGTGCTTACCTAGCATTTGTGAGGCCCTGGATTTGAACTCCAGCAGAAAACCAACACCAAACCCAAACGAAGAAACAAAAAGCCTGCAGGTTAGAACAGATGAACAATGAACAGGCTCAGTCAAGCGGGATGAAAATTCACTGGTCTGGTATCGCAAGGTTGGAAAATACTAGCCCCATGTTGTCTTCTTCGCCTACAAATTGCAGGCATCTACCTAGTTCTATCAAGCACCATTTACTGAGGCAAAGGTCAGGCTTGCGAAACCATTATTACCAGGGCAAAAAACAAAACCAAACCAAAACAAAACAAAAAAAAACCAAGCCATATAGACCTGGAGTAGCCATCAGTCACAGTTTGGTGCTTATGGCCAGGCCTGGGCTTCAGAGCTGAGGGAGACTGTGGGAAGCGTGGAGAAGGTTCAAGGTCAAGGGAGTGGGGGTGTCTGCGGAGTCGGCCTCATTTTCACAAACGACAGAAACAACTTCTTACTGCGGGAAAACGCAAGGTCGTCTCCATGATCACGCAGCTTTTGAGGAGAAATGGAAGTCTCAGAACCACTCTGGTGGTCGTAGCAAAGATGGAGGATCCTGAAAATCCCACCCTGACGCAGCAAAGGCAAGAACTTCACATCTGTGGAGCAGTCACCGTCTGCCATCTATTGGTCAATGTGCGTCACTGCAATTGTGAGAAAGTAAGCGTGACACTTGGGACGCATGGTTGAATTTTAAAAACTAGTCCCTGTCTGTCTCTTATTTCGCCTACTAAAGCTGTTTCTTAGTATATGTTTGGTATTGGTATATGCCACAGGTTTTGTGAATATCAATAATTATACACCTTTGGAATGAAATGGGATGGAATGTGCATTAAGAGAGTGATGTCACTGCAGGAAGAAAGCATCCTGGATTCCAACTGCTAATGTGTTTTTAATAGTCAAGGAATTCTTCCCCTGACATTAAATGACCCAGGCATCATTTTAAAACCCAGGGAGGCTTGCATTTTCTCACGGTTTACTGGAAAAGGGAGTAGAGGATGGAGAGGCTGCTGCTTTTTACCATCCTAACGATAGTCTTAGCATCAGCGGAGTAACAAGGACACCGAATGGAGGAAAATTCAGGAAGGCTTATGGAGGGGGTGAAGTGGTTTTTAAAGGAATTGTGAGTCTTAAGGGATAAAAAAGACTGCTCACGCTATATGTTTCATGCCTACAATTCAAATTTACAGAATGATGATGAATAGTGAATAAATGAGCAAGTGCACAGCATCCTTAGCTATGGGGAAATGCAAAATAAAAGACACTGAGATCCATCTCCTGCCTGTCACCAAGAAAACAACGAGAGCTGATATGATGAGAGGATGTCAGACGGGAACCCTTCTGCACTGTTGATAAGAAAGGAACTGGTACAGCCACTATGGAAAGCAATACGCAGGCTCCTAAAATGCACGACTAACGATACAGTTACCGTATGCTCTGACTACACCGCTCCAAGGTGCATGCTCGAGGAGTTGAAGTTAGCACACCACAGAGATTCTTGCACATTCGTGTTTATCAGTACTCTGTTCTCAATGATCAAGAAGCCAACTTAGATGTTCATCAAGAGATGGGTGACCAAGAAGATGTGCTGCATATATGTGTGATGGAGTTTTATTCAGCCACAGTGAAGAATATATTAGCTCATTTGCAGCAGGAAGATGCATGGAACTGGAGATCATCATGCAAAGCAAAATAAACAAATACAAATAAAAAGAAAGATAGAGGCTTCCTCTTTTCTCTCACGTGTATAATATAGAATATGCATGCATATATATGTACCAACCGAGTCATCATGAGTCACAAAAGCAGAGAGGAACTATGGGAGTGGAGGAAGGAAATTGGCAGAGTTGGAGATAAGGGAAAGCAATAGAAGAGGTGAATATAAACAAAATACAGTGATTTATCTATGGAAATACCATATTGCAACCTATTATTTTTGTACATTAAAAATGAATGAAAGTGAGGTTAGTTCAGAAAGGTCACCCAGGGCTGGTCATCCATTAAAGGGTAAAGCTCACAACCAAAACTTCAAAAAGCTCACATGTTTGGGATTATATCTGTGTTCCTAAAATTCGGTAAGAGGCCTTGGGAGGGCCAGAGAGACGGAGCAGTGGAGCAGCTGCAGGTATTCTGATATTAAGTTGTCTTTGGAGAGTGTGAGCTAAAGGTGTCTAATCACCAACTCATGCTATGGATTATTTTGGGGGTGTAGAATATTATGGGTACCCAGCACGGTAATGGGGTGAGCTACCGAGCCCTGCTATTATCCCTGGGTAGGTGAAAGCTACCATTCTGGATGGAGCTCTTCCTTCCAGATCTGTAAGTGTTGAACAGACTGGTGCCTGTAAAGAGGCCCCTGCTGGAGCAGAAGGCCAACATCAGGAAGTGGAGGAGAGAACTTTTTCCATTCATAGAGAAAATCTACTTCCCAGACTGGAGAGGAGAACTGGGAAAAATGAATTAGGTCCCCAGTGCAATCCTTGAGAATTGTTTTAGAAATCAAGAGTGAGAGATGGAAAGGATATTTCAAAAAACCAGTTTGGATGAAGTTTAGGGAGGTTGGAAAGATGAATTCAGGAGTGGGAGTTAGGGTTAAAGCAGAACCTACAAATGGGATGTGAATCAAGACTGGGGTGGGGTCAGTGCTGTTGCAGGTTCCTCCACACAGTAGCTGAGCCATCAGGCGCATGTGGTTTTGCATGAGTGTTAAAATGGTCCTGGAAAATTGTCCACAGAGTTTTGCAGAATGCTACCTCACATATCCATTGTGAGTGTCCTGTCAGGATTATTTGAGGTTTGTGACAACAATGCTTCTAGTCGTCAGCAGGAAGTGCCTGGTTTTGAAAAGCTGGGACAGAAATAGGAGCTGGAGTATAAAGCCTACACTCCTTGCAGGCCTGGCAGGTTGACTGCTGAGTGGCCAAACAGATTCTAGAATGATCTCAAAGGATGATAGGTCTTCACAGTTGTACCATGGTAGTATGAGCTTTCTGGAGAATGAGGCCCAGGCACACCAAGGCTCAAGTGTACGGGAGGGATGACTCAGCAATGAAGAGTGTTTCTTTTCCTCAGCACACACATCAGACTGGGCTCAACCACCTTGACTTCAGCTATGCAGGATCTGAAACCTGCTTCAGGCCTCTGTAGGTACCTGCACATGTATATTTCCACATTTACACACACGCAAACATACAAACTTTTTCATTAAAATCAAAAAAGCTGTTGTGTTTGGGGTTGGGAATTTGACTCAGTGATAGAGGACTTGCCCAGCAGATGCAAGGTCCTGGGTTTATTTTCCACTGGGGAGAAGAAGAGCTGCTCATGGTATACCCCTAGACCTAGCTAAAAGTCTCTGAATCTTGTTATTTTTTTGACAAGAGAAAATCTTTTGCTAAATTTTAGGAACAAGTTTTTAGTGTAAATACATTTTATAGGTCTCATGAGGAACACTTTTGCCTGGTAGAAGGTCATGCTGTAAAACACCCATTCCTGCCTTATGAAATATTTTTTCCTAATGAGTTGACTCTGGGTGTTTTACTGAAGCAGTAGTCTGTCTGGTGGGAGTCAGTCTGGTGTCCACTCCCAGACCCACCAGTGTGTAGCCACACATACAGCCACATCCCTTCTATCTGGAGTGCTGTTCACCCTTACCATACGATTGAGGAGCTAATGCTCTTTGTTTCATTCTTAACTTATGATCTAGTGACTGCAGGCAGAGATGGGAGGACACGAATGGAGGCAGCCCTTCTGTTAATAGACTTGAAGTGTGTGTGCGTAGTCCATTGTGTTTGTATTTAGAAATGGATGGATAAATGTGGCCATTAGTGTGAAGCCCTAAACTATGAGAAAAGGAACAGCAAGTGTTTTCCTCTGTGAGCACACAAAGAAAAGTTCATGAAGGACACAGTGAGAAGGCTGCTGTAACTTACGACAAACACCCTTCAGTTACAACATCTGTTTTTTAAAGTTTGGCATGTATATACCAGACATATTTTTCCTATATCCAGAATACTTTATGTTTTAGAATCTCTGAGAATTTACTAGATAGATACAAGATTGCCTAGATATATTTTATTGATGTAAGAAAGCAAACGCTTCATACCCATAGCTAATGCAAACTATTTCTGTGTGGTGTATTCATGCATACATGTTCTTGTGTGACCATGCCTGTTAGGCCAGAGGTAATGTTCAGTGCGCTCTCTATTATTCTCCACCTTATTTTTGAGCAAGATCTCTCACTGGATCTCAAGATCACCAATGCAGCAAGACCAGCCTGATCAATGAGTTCCAGAGAACTGCCCTTCCCCACCTTTCCAGTGTAGGAGGAGGGCCCGCTTGTTCATCCTGGTTGCCCGGCTAGCTTAGCCCCAAAATAACCACACAGAAACTGTACTACTTAAATCACTGCTTGGCCCATTAGCTCTAGCTTCTTAATGGTCAACTCTTGCATCTTAATTTAACCTATTTCTATTAATCTGTATATCACCACTAGGTCGTGGCCTACCAGCAAAGTTTTGGCACGTCTATCTCTGGCTGTGGATCCATGGCCTCTCTGACTCCGCCCTTCTTCCTCCCAGCATTTAGTTTCATCTTCCCTGTCTACCCTATCAACAGGCCAAGGCAGTTTCTTTATTCATTAATGCTAATCACAACGCACAGAGGGGACTCCCACATCACTCCAGGACTTGCTCTTCCCCTCCAGACCTTTCCCACCTCCCAAGGACCCACCCTCTCTCCCCATCTCCCCAGGACCTGCCTTCCCCACCTCCCCAGGATGAACCTTCCTGCACCTCTCCAGGACTCACCCTTCCCCATGGTGAGTACTACCACATTCAGCTTTTCACCTGGGTACTGGAATCTGAATTGAGATCCTCATGATTATGTGGCAAGAATTTAAATACTGGGCATGGTGGTGTCTTTAATCCTGAAGCACCAGGGAGGCAGAGGACTGAGGATTGCTTTGAGTTTGATGTTAGCCTGGCCTTCATAGCAAGTTGCAGGAGAGCCAGGACTACACAGAGAGACCCTGTCTTAAAATTTCATCTCTCCAGCTTCATTTTACTAACGTATTTTTTTAAAAATAATTCTTGTAGGTTTTGAGATTAAATACAATTATACCATTGCTCCTTTTCCTTTCCTTGCTCCAAATTATCCCCCTTCAAGTTCATGGCCTCTTTTTCTTTGTTGTTAGATGTATGTATATTCCTAAATACAACTGTTCAGTATATATGTATTTGTATGTATATGTTTTCAGGACTGACTATTCAGCATATCAATTTATTTTAGTTGATAAACCATAATCAAGTGTTTTTTATTGTGTATACTGGTTTTTGTTTTTTCTTCTTTGTGTTTGTGTTCACATGTGTGTGTGTACAGGTGAGAGTGGAGATCAGAGGTCAAGTCCCTTCCTCTATTGCTTCCCACCTTACATTTTTAGACAGGGTCTCTCAATTAACCTGGAACCTGCAGATTCGGAGAGAATGGCAGGTCAGCAAGCCCCAGGAACTTTCCTGTTTCCACCTAGAGACTTGTAGCTAACCCAACTTTTTTTCTCTACTCTTCTCCCTCCNTCTCTCTCTCTCTCTCTCTCTCTCTCTCTCTTTTTCTTTCTTTTCTCATGGGTGCTGGAGATCAGATTCAGGTCCTCAGTTACTTCACCAACTCATCTATGTCCCCAGCCTAGTAATGTTTTCATGTGGACATTGATAAATTAGCATATATATTATCTCATCAACATATTAAGTATCAAAAGAATATAATCTTTGAACTCTGTTGGGGAAGTTTGTGAGCATGTAATTTTTTTTGCAAAACTAGAGCCATTAAAGCCTACATACTCTTCATATCTGAATTTTTACAAAGCCCCAATTGGTACTATGCATGTGAGACATGCTTTCTAGATTTTTTTTAAATTGATTTCTTAAAAATAATAATAGATGGCTGGGTGGTGGTGGTACATGCCTGCACATCTTTAATCCCAGGAGAGACAGGCAGATCTCTGTGAGTTTGAGGGCAGACTGATCTACAGAGCAAGTTCCAGGACAAGCTCCATAGCTACAAAGGTAAACTCTGTCTTGAAATGTCAAAACCAACCAAACAAAAACCAAACACAAACAAGCATCTCCCAAACCCAACAAGTCACTTATTTATACACAGCTAAAAGACTGAAGAGATGGCTCAGCAGTTAAGAACACTGACTGCTCTTCCAGAGGTCCTAAGTTCAAGTCTCGACAACCACATGGTGGCTCACAACCATCTACAATGAGTTCTGGTGCCCTCATCTGGTGTGCAGACATGCATACAGACAGAGCACTCAGATTAAAAAAAGCAAAACAATGCATACATACATAAATACAGCTAAAGATGTATTAACAGAAATGGAGCTTCATTTGAAGCCAACAGGGGGCCAAAGATGTATGTTTGTAGTTTCCCGTGTTCCTGGTTCATGGGCACCTATTGCTGTCTCTTACACTTTCATGTTCGTGAGGCACTAGTAGTTGCTTTGATCTGTTTTCTTTCAGGTTCCATTCAACACACGGCATTGTGCACCAGTATGTGTCCCCTAATTGCCGGCTCTGCCCTCAGTTGCCTTGGGCTGGTATGTTGAAAGACTCAGAGACTGCATAGGAGCCCCCCACGTCTGGGGGGGGGTCTACTGGACATGGCATGACTATTCATATTTTATGTGCGAGCACCCTGGCCCGTTTTCTCAATGTCGCCCCTCCTCCTTTTGGTTCTCAGAATCTATCAGACTTAACCCGTAGGCAACACAAACAGACCCCAGCTGATTTAAATTCAGTCATCAAAACAACACTATGACTCGCCCAGGGTTGCTAGGAGCGTTAGAGGACCATACTAAGCCTTCTGCAGGGGCGCAGGGACCAGCAATTCATGCCACAGGGAAAGGGTTGTTGTCACGACTGCCGATGTTTGCTTGCATAGTAGACTGTCTGCTCCCAGGGACAGAGCGGGCTCAAACTACAGCTACTGCTGCCAAAGAAATGCAATTATCTGCGACTGCAGCCACCTCTAGAGCACACCACACAGCCACTGTTTCTTTGAGTCACCGATGAATTCTATAGCCATGACTTCTTGCAAAGGATGTTGGGAAAGGTATTCTGAGGCATTTCAGCTTTTTTCTTTTCTTTTTTTTTTTGGGGGGGGGAGTGCTCTGCCTCCTTTGACAGATTCCTAAGACAGTGGTTCCCCATTTAAGGATAGAACGTTCAGATGACAGGCAGCTAGAATTGACAAGGTCCACGATGTGAACTAAATGACACTAACTTTCTGCCTTGAAGCACAGATTACTAAAATCTAAACCAAACCAAGCAAAAACTGGTGATATTAACCATGATATGTAACAGGTCTTTCTCTGTATTGTCAGTCCTCGAATAACAATGTGGTGACTTCTATTAATTATGAAAGCTTGGCTTTAGCTTGGGCTTGTTCCCCACTAGCTCTAATAAATTAATCCATTTATATTAATCTATGTTCTGCCACGTGGCTCATTACCTCTTCTCAGTACCTTAAATCCAACTTCCCCCGCATTTGGCTGGCAAATCTCCTGTACCTCAGGTTCTTTCCCAGAGTTCTTATCTCTTTCTGGAAGTCCTAACCTTTCCTCTCCTGCATAGCTACTGACTGTTCAGCTCTTTATTAAACCAGTCAGAAGGTGCCTTAGACAGGTGAGGTTAAACAGAGATACATCTTCACATCCTGAACAAAAAGACTATCCCAACAGCGGTGGCAGTGGTGCTCTACGGCTTTGCCTTTTTGCTGTCACTTACTGTTTCGAACCCATCGTGCTGTGAGAAGCACATGCAATGTTGTTTAACGTTTACTGGACCAAGAGTTCCAACTCCATCCATCTATGTTCAGGAGGCTTTGCCCTGCTCGCTCTCCCAAGACTGCCTTATTGTTAGGATTTGGTATTAAACTGGGTCATTTGTTTTCCATTGAGCAAGATTTCTAATTTGTAGTCCAAAGGTATATTTTTAGAAATTTCCAAACTAGAGAGTTACAGTCCTTAAAATTTCCAAGGGGGTGACCAGTGTAATCCTATTTTAGCCAGTTTCTTAGATTTTATATTTTAAAAAAGGTCATAAGTAGAGCCAAAGAGGCCACTCTTTCCTATCTCAGAGTTTTACTGTGTACCCCTTGCTTTCCAGTCTCTTGCTCAGAGATGGAGTCACAGTGCAGAGTGTGTGACTTCCTGGTGAGAAAGGAGAAAAGGATGAAGCCAAGAGGGTGAGACAGCAAGGAACTGAACTTCCTGAGCTGTGGTATGAGCTATTTATCTTCTAGACAGTGAGCCTGAAGTGGATACTGTTCACTCAGTTATTTTAGACAGCACATCACATTACCTCAACATCGCTGTTGTTTCAGGGGAAGCATGAGTTTGGGACCATCCAGGAGGATTTGTATCTCCACACTGACAAAGGCCATGTCTTAACCAAGGAAGTCTTGGGAGTAGAGAAAAGAATAGCAGAATATTGCTCATATACCCAACTCCCCAAGTTTTTCAAGCAGTAAATACATCATCCATTCTGCTGCCATTCACTGCGATCTTTCTGTGTGTAGGCTCTGTAGTAAGTGCTTGGCAGTTACTATCTCTTTGACAGGCTCGCTGACAATCCAGTTCTAGTTGATCTAATCTAGCTTTGTAGACTGAACAGCTACCAACATCTAAACATCCCCAGTGTTCAGAGACCTCACCAGCAGGTAGATTACTTTGGTTTCACACCAGCTTCAGTCTTTGCATTTTCTGAGCATGTGTCTTTAGTGTTTAATGTCACAAAAATCAGACAAAAGCTACTCATCAGAATGGGTAAACAGATGGCTTTCAGTTTAAGGTGAACCCCCAAAATGTCAGGGATATCAGGGAATTCCTAGAAATTTCCGTGTTCAGTAGCACAACCCTGAACATATTGCTGATAGAAAACTGAAAAAAATTTAAACTATTTTAGAATAAAATTTTTTTCACCTAATTTTTCTCTGTCAGGATAATGTTCTGAGTTAGATACCCTTTTCTTTCTTTCTTTTTTTTAGATACCCTTTTCACTTAATACACTTTCTTTTGTTTCTGCCTTTCAGTGCTATGGTGTGTAAGCAGAGGGCACGTGTGACAATAGCTGGAATGGGATGTTTGGATTTTGCCTAGTGATGGTACAAGAAACACTAAAGAGCTGAGCTGACTTTCTGAGAGGGAGGGGCAGTTGTCTGTGGCATACATATTCTCAGTGACTAACTACAAACTTCCGCTAAGGTGTCACCGAATGTAGGAAGGGTAGGATATGCCAATAGCCAGCTCTTCTGAGCAGGTACACACTAGCTGAGTGCCCATCCCCTGTCCGGACTCCTCTCTGCTGGGCACAGCCCAGTGCTGGAAACAGTGCAGACTACAAGTGAGTTTTGAATTACCTTCTCTGTACTGTTTTTTCCCTTCCCCCGCAGAAGATATGGGCCTCCAAAATTCTTTGTAACTATAATGTATTTCCAGGTAAAGCAGTACAAACTCAGTGACTTCTCAGAGTATCTTTTTGTGCTTTGCCTGAGCCAGTGGTGGAAGTGTGACATCTGGCCTCTTTGCAAGCCAGCACTCTTGTTTCCACAGAGTCGAGTAGGATGTGAATAAAGCCAGAAATGTTGCTCCTCTTTTTGGTTTTGGGTTTGCTGTTGGTGGAGAGGCTTCATTTCCTGGAGGCCCACTCAGCAATACTACAAGGAGGTGAAGGCTCATCCAGCCGTTACCTCGTGGCTTGAATGACCCTGGCGAGAACAGTCATTTCCCAGCTCTATGAGGTCATACCTACTTATCCATGCTCACACCTCTCTCTCCCAGGGTCCTTTATGATTTTGGGGCTTCCATTATGACTGGCATCTGATATTCTATGGGAAAGCAGTTCCCTTGCCCTCAAAGCAGGATAAAGATTTTTGTGAAGACCACAGAAAGAGGCACACTGAAAAATATCTCTGTAGACTACCTGGGAATGTGTAGACCGATCAAATTAACCCGCAAGGAGAAATAGGTTGTCTTCTTTCTGTCTCCTTGAGTCATTTTATGTCTTTTCTCAGAAAGCAATTTTTGCTTTAGGTTAAGTTTCCACATACGTTGATAATAAGGAGGGGAGGACAATGCAAACACGGGTACAGCTAATTTAAAAAGGGCTGTTGAAGTAGAGCTAATATCTGCCCTGCCTAATAGGACACCCACTTGGAATTTGATATAAAAGTTGGGACTCTGATGGGTTTTCTTATGGGACGATTGGGATTATGTCATTCATTCATTTTCAACCACATTAAAAAATTATCGTTGGGGCTGGAGAGACGATTCAGTAAAAAAGAGCAAGCACTTGTTGCTCCTGCTGGTGACATGTTCAGTGCCCAGCACCCACATGACGGCTCACAACTGTCTAGTTCCAGGATCTCAGACCTTCTTCTGGCCTCTGAAAGTACAAGGCACACATGTGCTGTGTATACATAATACATACAGTCAAAAACACGTATGTGAAGATAAAATCTAATTTAAAAAATAGGTAAAAGAAAACAAAAGAAAATTACAACCTGTATTTAATGTGAATTCCAACTACACTCCCAAGCTTTGGCATAAAGAAAAACTCTCCGGATTTCAAAACTGCTCCATAGTATAAATAGGAAAAATTAAGACTTTGGTACCAGTAAAACAATGCCAGTTTATTTTTAGACCCTGTATGAGTCTACGAGGGAGTGCTTTCATTTGGCTAGTGCCTAAGTCCTTGGTGGTTTGTTTCAAAGTTTTTCCATGCTAGACAACTATAATTGGCTTCTCATGTGCCAAAGATTCAGCATTATCAGTTTTCACACAACTTTACATTTATTATAGTATAAAATAAAACTTTCCAGATTGAAATGTTTGAGTTCTAGAGAGAAAGTTGTGGTGAGAATTAGATCAACTCTTTCTTTAATTTCTGCCTCATTGACTTTTCTTCCTTCCTTCTTTTCTTTGCTGGAGGTCTCAAGACAATGCTGGTGGTTACAAAATTGTAGTTATAAAAACAAATGTGTGTGCAGTGTCCTATGTATAGGTTTTCTTTCTCCTTCATTCCTCCCTCCCTCTTTCCTTCCCACTCTCCCTCCTTCCTTTCTTCCTTCTTTATTTCCTTCCTTTTTTTCTAGGCAGGATTTCTTTGTGTAGCCCTGGCTATCCTGGAACTAGCTCTTTAGACCAGCCTGGCCTCAAACTCAGAGATCCACCTGCCTCTGCCTCCCGAGCCCTGGGATTAAAGTTGTGCACCATTGCCATCTGGCGTATTTCTATTTCTTATGTTGATCTTTAAGGATGATTCCTTGTTCTAGAAAGTTGATGTGTGTTGATAAGATTTGAACTCAAGCAAGCATGGACTGGGTTATGGGGACAGAGGGTA
This sequence comes from Bramus lutescens, assembly GCA_001685075.1. Lineage (NCBI taxonomy): Eukaryota > Metazoa > Chordata > Mammalia > Rodentia > Cricetidae > Bramus > Bramus lutescens. Next base: position 178,589 of record LOEQ01003053.1, on the reverse strand, counting down.
TTATAAAATAAGCTGAGAGCTGTAATTCTTCCCAAACTAACAAAAGGCAGAGAGAGAACATGCAAATTAACAAGATCAGAAATGAAAAGGGGGACATCACAACAGACACTGAGGAAATTCAGAAAATCATTAGGTCTTACTACAAAAGCTTA
>LOEQ01003053.1:108724-150919 GCA_001685075.1 Bramus lutescens | reverse complement strand
CCTCCTCCTCCTTCTTCTTCTTTTTCTTCCTCCTCCTCCTCCTCCTCTTCCTCCTCCTTCTTCTTCTCCAACAAAATTCTCCCTCTGTAGCTTAGGCTGACTTCAGACTCTGTATGTAGCCCAGGTTGGCTTCAAACTTGAGGCTCCTACCTCTACCTCATTCTTCAGAGTTCTGGGGTCACAGGTGTAAACCCGTATGCCCAATTTGGAAAAGGTATCTAATCCAAAACATTAGCATGACAGAGAGAAATTAGGTAAAACAAATATTCTAATTTTTTTTTCAGTTTTCTATCAGCATTATGTTCAGGGTTGCACAACTGAACACGGAAATTTCTAGGAATTCCCTGATATCCCTGACACTTCAAGGGTTTACCTTAAACTAAAGGCAATCTGTTTGCTCATCCTGATTAGTAAGTTTTGTTTGATTTCTGTGAAGTTAGACACTAAAGATATACGTTCAGAAAATGCAAAGACTGAAGCTGGTGTGAAACCAAACTAATCTACCTGCTGGTGAGCTCTAGCCATGTTGTCATGAACAGGAAGAGCTTGAAAGCTCCAGTTCTCATGTTCTAAGTTTCAACCAATTAGGGTCCAGAATTCAGATTGCATTAAAAACATTTTTTATTTTTCTAATAAAATTTTCCTTATACCTTATACCTTTCCTTATATACCTTGGCTGTAGTTACAGTATGCATATGTCCAAACTCACCAAGCTGTGTGCATCAAATGTGTATATACATTACATCTAATAAAGTCTTTTTTAAACTTGCATTAATGCCTTGTTTCTTTGTCATACAAACCATATGCTTGCATATTGAATTAAGCACATCTATAATGTTAGTTATCTTCGCAGAAAGGATATTTCTTACTGTACATAGAGCTTTTGTAGTAGTCTTTACATACGAAGCACTTTCAGATGGTTGTGCTACTGACAAGGTGGCCAGCATGGAAGAGCTGATGGTCAAGTGTATGCTGAGAAATTGGGGTGATGGTGGAAGATGTGCCTGAGAAGTTGGGGCTCACATGTGGACTCATTTAGATGTTGAATCTCTGGAAAAAAAGAAAAAATCTATATCCATACTTCTGTCTTCTTCAGTTTTCTCCTTCATATCAGGTTCTTCAGGTTCCGACAAACTTAGAATACATTTTGTGTTCTATAACCTTGGAATGACTCAATTTTTATTATTAATTGTTTTCCTATTTTTATTACTACAAAATAGTACATACATATTCCTAAAGATGGAAACTACATATCAATAAAATAATGCATGTATATTCTAGTTTAAGTTTATAAAATAGATCATATCTTAAATTTTCTAACCTGTTTTTCCATATACAAATCATGAAGGGAAATACACATTTTATCATCACTGTGTCCAAGATTAAAAGTACATTTCCAATTAAAAATTATTTAGACTGAAAGTTGGAGACTCTTCCTAATTGAGCCTCCTATTTCTTAGGCAGGAAGATTAAAATCTGGTGACAATATACAGTTTCATGTTGAGGCAGAGCCAGGCAAATAACAAAACCTCCATCACAGGTAACAACCTTCTGGATTTTGCAGGGCTCTTCCTCCATTTTTCCTATTGCTCAGTCCCACATGGAAAACAGGTTTGTGAGCAAGAAAATTCTAGTCTTGGAGTTTAGTTGCCTACTTCTGGGGAAGATCAATTGACTTAATATTTATGGAAAATGTTACTGAAAAAGAATTTGTGAATCTTAATGATTGTTTTTCAAACTTTAAGACTTCAGTTGAGCTCTCTGCAGGGATGCTGAAGCATCTTGGTCCCTTCTCAGGCTGCTATAAATCTCTGTCAGTCTATCAGAATGCACTATCAGCAGAAATATGGTTAGAACTAGTAAGAATTTCCTGACTTTTGGGTGTATGACTTAAAAAAATCTTTATGTTGCAGTAATTTGACTTGAAGAGTCTGAAAAAGGTTCTGTGAGTCTTATCAATCACAATCAATTTTATTTGCTAAATTTAGTACTGGAGTGATGTTATTTATGTGCTCTTTGTGTAGAAATATCTCACAGAGCATATATTTGGAGGTGTGCTATCAGGTGACTTTTGGAATTTCATAAAAATTCCACCCACTCACAACCAGTGCTTTCCTACTGATTAACTTTGTCAGATGGGTCAGAACTGACACTTGAGTGAATATATATGTATATGTGTGTATACACACACACACACACATATAACAAATTTTCTTTCATTTAAAGTTTCTTTTTTTTGTCTCTCTTCCCTGGTTCCATTTGTTTCTCATTTTTTTCCTTCCCTTTCACTCAAATTAAAAATCTTGAGGGTTTAGTGATTTTTGGCTTGTCTTTGCTGCAGAAGACGAGTAAAATCAGATAAATAAATGTCATTGCCTCATGTTTTACCATGACTGTTAAAAGCAGTGCAGTCTGTAGAGTCAGAGAACTGAGGAAGTGGCTCATGTACTCAGGGGAAAGGGTGGTTCTGAAAGATGAGAAGAAAAGATGTATTTACTCCATAGTATTACCATAAACTTGGTTCTAGAGACATATTTAATAAATCAAGGTCCTAAGTTCTAGCAGAACATAGTTTTAAAATATGACTTTTGTGTCTCTTTTTCTTTTTACAATATGAGTTTATTCCTAATAAGTTCATTTGTTCTAAGTTTATATTTTCTTTCTAATACAAAAGGTGACACATGAAGGATATGGCTGACTCGGGGTCTTGACCTGCTCATATTTTGAGAGGGCAGGAAACAAGTGTCTCTGGCGTATCCTACCTGTCAGCATTTCTTAACCAATGGAACAGAAATGGCCAGAACCACAGAGTTCAAAGTTTACGTGTAGCGAGAATTTGATCAGTCAAAGGCAGTTCTTTGAATAATGTTGGGAAATAATAGCACCATGAGCGATGGATGGGCTCTAAATAGTGTCCATGTGTGGAATTCCACAAAGAAATACAGAAATTGGGCTTTGAAAGTGTTGGGTTTCAGCTACACTCATGACTAAAACCCTCAGTAGGTCCCATGACTATGGCTGTGGGATGACCTAACTTCCTGCTCGTGGATAAACACCTGGCCAGAGTGTTTCGTCTGAACATTCCAGTTTAAGAAAGTTGCTAAATGCAATCAGCTGCTTCTAAATCATCCTCCATAGCACACTTCAATAATGCGATCCTTGAGCTAAACTTTCCTACCATGACTGTAGGAGGAAGGCCTGCTTGTTTTTCCCAGCTGCCCAGCTAGCTGAGACCTGAAATAATCATACAGAAACTGTATTATTTAAAACATTGCTTGACCATTAGCTCTAGCTTCTTATTGGCTAAGTCTTGCATTAATTTAGTCCATTTCTATTAATCTGTATATCACCACATGGTAATGGCTTACTAGCAAAGATTCAGCATGTCTAACTCTGGCGGCTCTATGGTGTCTCTCTGACTCCACCCTTCTTCCTCCCAGCATTCAGCCCAGTCCTCCCTGCCTAGCTCTGCTCCCTCCCACCCTGGTCTGCCATAGGTTCAAAGCAGTTCTTTATTCATTAACCAATAAAAGCAACACATAGACAGAATGGCCTCCCACACCACATTGACTTCCTCCATCTCATTCAGTTACTCTACAACTGAATAACCTTTAGAAAACTGTGTCCTGGGAGAGCAGAGCAGAATGATCATAAGTCAGACCTTGATGCTGGCTAGCGATGGCTCAGTGTGATGTGTGGTCGGTGTTGTGGAAGATGACAAATACCAGAATCTCTTCCCTTGCCACAGCCTGTAAAGGATTTGTCTATCAGTGTGTGTGTGTGTGTGTGTGTGTGTGTTTGTGTGATCATGTGCTTGTGGCATATTCTTCACCATCTAATCATGTCCTAGGCCTCATTTTACTTTTTATTTTGAGACATGGTCTTGCTAAAGTTTATAGGCTAGCCTTAACAATGATCCTCTTCCCTCAGCCTCTCAAGAAGCTTAGATTGTAGGCTTGGGCCACTTTTCCTGGCTAAGTTCCTGACCACAATCAATGTTAGTTCAAGCTCTTGGGAAGATGGTGAATGGTGATGAAGGAAGAGAAGAGAATTAAATTAGAGCCATGGGATTTGGGATCTTAACTTGGTCCTGTCACCAGCAGCCTACGTGTGATTTGAGACACACCATTTTGTCTGTCTTGGTGTTTGAATCTCCTGCCAACTAAGGAAGCATTTGTTTGGATTCAAGGATGAAATTTCTGCACACGGCAGGTGTGACCAGCTAATTCAAGCTCCTGCCATCTTGAGAAACCCCTTCTCACTTGAGTTGCTTTTGCCAGGGTTGTTGTCTTTGTTTTCTTAAATGATAATAGGAAAGGTCATGAAAATATGTATCTCTGATAAATCCTCTTACAAGAATTTATTCATAACTGTGTGTGTTATAACAAGAGTAAAGGATTAAGGGAAAAAATCATGAAACTTCCATTTCACTTGTAGGTGTATGAAGATAAGGAGACTTGGAAATAGTAAAGCTTAAACCAGAGCATTGCATTTAGCTAGAGATAAGAAAGTCTTAAAATACTTAATCACATAAAATAAAGAGCTTGGGAAATCAAAACAGGTATTTTTTATTGTGCCTACAGGTTGACTTCTGGTTCTTTAAAAAAATCTCATTTTCATCTCCATGTGCATGAAGGTCTGACAGGCAGGGATTGGCCTTCAACTGAAGCAGCCTCTACGTCTCATGCAGACATCTAGAACAGCAAAACTCTTCCTCTCTGACAAAGCCAGGGAATAATGTCAGCTGAAAAGGTAGCAAGAACTAGCTGCATAACCCCATGAAAGAGTATACAGAAGGCCCACCTCTCAGAAGCATCCATTTTTGCTTAATTTATGGTGTGGATTCTGGTTGCCTAGGGACTGAAATTAATCTGCCACATTTATTTAAATAAATCTGGCTCTGCCCATATTTCCACCCTCTCGTGGTAGTGAAGTTTAACATTTCTTTCCAGTCACTTTGCATAGCGTTTCCTTTTTCTTTGTCTCTTTCGAAGTGTGACCGATAGATTCTTCTTCAGCAATCTCTTCGGTAGATGATAGCCTTTTTCCTTTGCAGCTGATTCTGAAAGGAGCTGTATTGTGATGAGCTAATTAACACGAAAATAGAGTCCATAACCTTAATTAGGCAAAATTATAGGCTCAACGTAATGGGATGTCTTGAAACTGCACACTATGCAAATATTAGACTCTTCATTCTTCCCATTGACTCCGAAACCATCGCACAAAGGATGTTTTGCAGTATGAAGCACACTCAGTGCCAGGTGCAAACCTCTCACCCAAAGGCTCATAGTTTGGCTGTACTAGTTGGGGAAAGAAAACAAGGAAAAAAGTTGAATGATATTAAAAATTGAAGTAAACTCAGAAAGAGCTTTGAAAACTGGAGGAATTTCTTGATTCAACTAAGTGGTTCACTCACCCCACTTGACTATGTACCTCATTTGGAATTCTAATACAGTTCATGCAGGCACCACTGAGAATTATGCAAATCTTAAGAGAGCTTTCAAGTCCAGTAGCCACTAAGAGTACTATAATAAGGCCAATCTGGGGTTTACTTAGGCAATTTGGATATAGGAAGACAGTGACGAGATGAAGTCACAGTGAATCCCCGGGTCCTAATTTTAGCCAGTGATTTTCATTTCCTTCATTGGAGTGGTAAAAGTAAACACAAAGCTGACTTTCCCCTTCCAAACCTGATGACAACATCCTGGAGAGCACTACCCTCAGACATTTGAATAACCAGCCCTAGTATAACATCATGAAAGCCGCTATAAATAATGCTTAGGTTCTGTGTAGAATGGTGAGGCTTTTAATTTGGTCAGGCAGAAAAAAACAAAACAAAACAACCCACCATTGTTTGCTTTCAGGAAACTACCAAGGAAGACACGACAGGGACAGAAATCCAGCAAACATACATGTGAGCCTAGAACCTGGTTTTATTCTAAGATGCCATTTGTCGAAAAAAGGGAACAATAAAAAGGGTCTGTGTGTAATAGCTGAAGCTGGCCATTGGTAACTTTGTGTTCAACAGATAAGCTAATATTTCAGTCCTAGACTCAAAACTCCCATTCACCATGGCTAGTGTCATGGGGCATTCCCGCTGCCCCTCGTAGTAAGTCTTGAACTAGACTTCTCATTATTTTAGACCTAGTTGATTGATTTGTTTGCATGGGATCATTGAACAATTACAACAACCATAAGATCCTTAGAATGAGGTGCTTTTTATGGATAGAGAAGACAAAGAACAGATAATTTGAAGGTCTTCTACGGGGACAGGTTTAGCAAGGAAAGGTGTTGACTACCAAGATGGACAACCTGAGGAGGAAGGAGAGAACTCCCTCAAGGTGCCCTTTGATCTCTACTACATGAAGGAAACAGTACAACCAGGATTAGAACTTCTGTCTGTGTGTCTCCAACCATACTATTAGCCAACCTGCTAGGCTCTTTAGTGTTCATCTGGTGCAGGAGGTTATTCTGTTCATGTGTTGCTTTCATTGGTTAATGAATAAAGAAACTGCTTTGGGCCTGATAGGGCAGAACTTAGGTAGGTGTAGAAGACAGAACTGAATGTTGTGAAGAAAGGCAGAGTGAGAGATCCCATGGATCCTCCACAGGAGATAGACATACTGGACCTTTGCTGGTGGGCCATGACCTCGTGGTGATACACAGATTAATAGAAATTGGTTAAACTAATATGTAAGAGTTAGCCAATGAGAAGTTAGAGCTAATGGCCAAGCAGTGTTTTAATTAACACAGTTTCTGTGTGATTATTTTGGGTGTAAGCTAGCCGGGCGGCTGGGACAAACAAAGGCCCCACTTCCTTGCAACACCTATCAAGCTTCCAATTGTCCATTTAATTATTATTACTTTCTCAGTGCTGAATGAGATTAAGAGAAGTAAGGAGGCTGGAGGCCCAAGTTGAATACAGAAATTCTCTACCATCTTCTACATACAAAAGGGCTCTGGTGGGCTACTATGTGTGAGGTTTGTCTGCAAGCATCCTGAAAATAGAATATGATGTAGGGGAGGCAGAATTCTACAGGGGTGATTGGCATAAATACAAGCCATATGATGTAATATGTTAATGTTGTATATAACCTAAAAGGGGAAAACATGTACTGGATGGAGATCAGGGGCAAATATTTAATTCCAGTGTCTTCTGCTTGTTAGGTACAGCCAGATTGGTCAAGGTTTTAACAAGAAGCAGGTGGTTCAATGAAAATCAATGAAAGAGTCCTTTGAGAGATACTAAGGATGACACTGACAATGCACCCTGACACTAGCCACAGTGGAAGGGATTATCAGCCTCAAGACAAAGGGACACATTTGGTGGGGGGTGGAGTGCAACTAGGTTTCAGGGAGAAATGACATCATAGAATGGAACTTACTTGAACTCATGGGGAGGTACAGTTACTCAGGGCCTGAATCTGAGAGCCAGAAGAGAAGGAATCCCTTCACTTCATTTTGGTCTAAATCCTCCAGATACCAATGTAACAGGGAATGGGGGTAATAGACACAAGGGTCCTGCCTTCCAGGGGTCACAGAGGTCTGAGGAAAGAGGATGGGAGTAACCCAGAGCAGGAAACTTGTCCTGTCTATGTTCTATTTTTGAGCTGGTATGTTGCTGACCACATTAATAGCTGGCCTTCTTATTCCTACTTCTAACACATCATGTTGAAAAACTTCAAACTTAACAAAAAAAAACCATTTAGAAATGGTTTCATGAACTCATAAATTCATTAGCTACTTTCATAATTCATAAATACCATCACTATTGCTTTATTTTTTCCTATTTGTTTCCAATACACATGAACTAACCATACACACACACACACACACATTTGTGCTCCGCCAACCATGAGCTACTTGCTGACATCCTATGACAATAGTAAAATAGAGTTACTGCCATGTACATTTCCTTTTTATATTTTATTTTGTTTCTTAATGGTGCCCATGATCAAGGCTCACATCCAATCCTCAGCATGTTTTCATCTTCCTCTTTAATCTAGAATTGTTTTCTAAGGTTTTTATTTTTATCCTTGTCCAAGATACTAACTTTTAAAGAAAGCACAACGCCAGACCAAGAGTTTTGTGAGGCACAGGTTTGACTGATAATTTCTTCGGCATTAGACTCAATGCAAATATCCTGGAAATCTTGCTGCAGAGATAGCATCCTCAATTCCCTGTATCTGGAGGCACATGATGTCAGAATGTCCCATCAGGAGTGGACTGCACTATCTACTAAACTCAGGTCCAATCATCTAGTGACTGATATATGTGAATCCCTTTTTATCCACACTTTTTCACACATGCTGCTTTACAGTCAGGGAGTTTGATTGCAGTGACAAGAGATAGTTTTATAAAAGCAAAGTTAGAAAACTTGGCAGATGTTCTTTGGAAGTTACTATAATTACCTTCATCTTTTCCAGTGTTAAACTCTCTTTAACACACTCATCAAACATTTCTAGAGTGTTCATGTCAAGCCTTCCTCTATGGAATTTTCTCCAGTGTTTTCATAGTTGTCAAGACAATGTCTTTGGATCATACGGCTTCCCTGAGGATTCCTGTTGGAAAAGGTTTGGATCTTTCTATAGATGCCTTGATGTGACAGCATTACCCTTGAAAGAGCTTTGGCAAGTAGAAGCCATTGCCTGGGGAACAGTAGACTCTCAAGGCAAAAACTGGCAAGTCTTCATGGCAGGATTCAAGTTTAGTTCTCTTTGACTCTGTGTCTCCTTTTATGGGAAATATGATAAGTCAGTTAACTATCAAGGCCTTTCTCTATTCCTTTATTAAATGGGAAAAGTAATGGTCCTTCTTTTGCATGGTTATTATGAGGCCTGAGTGAGATGAAATGACAAATATTTGGACAATTTTTGATTGCTGCTCTTATGATGGTTGGTGTTAATCATCCACTTGATGGAATCTGGAATCACCTAGAAGGCAAACATTTGGGCACACCTGTGAGAGATGCATTAGTCTCAGGGCATACCTATGAAGGATTGTGTTGAAAAGGTTAATTGTGACCAGCAGCTGCTTCAAGGTCCTGCTGCCTTGACTACCCTTCTATAACAGGCTGTGAGCCCTGAATTATGAGCCCAAGAACACCCCTTTTCCCTTAAGTTGCTTTTGTTAGGGTGTTTTATCACAGCAACTGGAGAAGAAACTAAGAACCATCATTCTTTCCAAGCCATACATCTGTGTCCCTGAAGTCACTCCATTGATTCAATGACTATAGATTAGTCTCCTAGGGACCTTGTCTCCAAAGCTGTCATTACCTTTGTTAATGAGGGGTTATAAAGCTATGACCCATAGGCCAAGTCCAGCCCCCATTTATGTCTATAAATAAAGCTTTATTAGAAAGCAGTCACACACACACATTTGTTTAAGCATGGTCTATGGATGTTTCCACCCTAAACTTGAAGAACTGAGTAGTGGCCATAAGCCACATGGTGTGCAAATCAGAATATATTTACTATATGATTTTTACATGAAAACTTTGAGAATTCTTGCTGCTTAGGGTTATTGCAGGAAACTCCTGTCTGGTTATATCTCACTCTTTCTTGAACCCATCTTCCCTTTCTTTCTGGGCCAGAAGAAAGTTTTATGAAGTTTAATCTTAGTTGTGTGGATGACTTTTTGTGTTTCACTGGCTCTTGCAGAAGTATCAGCTCCTACCAGGTTCTTAGGCAAATACTGTTCTTTTTGTCTGAGTACACTCACCTCTTACTTTTGTCCTTAATAATGAACCCAGCGTTTTCCTCATCCAAGAAAACTTTCCTGGTGTCCACAGTTGAATCAATGGCTTCTGTTTCTCTGTAGCTTGTGCAATGCTTCGACTTTGTCACTCTGCCATGATTATAATGAGACAGCCTGCCATTGCAACTGCTGTGAACTCACCTAGAGGACAGGAACGTGTGTGTGTGTGTGTGTTTGTGTTTGTTCACCTTTAAAGTCTTTAGTGTCCAGCCTGGGACCTGGTCCAAACTAAGTGAAATTAGGTTGTCATGGCTTCTTGGATTATGAATTGGGAGCTTCTCTATAGTGCTGGGGAATATAGAAGAGAGACACATCTCAGGAGGCTTCTTAGAGTGTTGGCAACTTAGCTAAATACTAGAGGATGTGGAGAAGATAAAATGAGGCATAGGAAGCTTGTGGAAATGTGATAAGACCTGAAAGAAGCATGTTGGGAAATGACATGCAGAAAGAAAGGTGTGTGTGAAAGAATGCTAGCAGACAGGCTTTAGAGGAAGCACTCTACAAACCTCTTCTGATAGGGTACAGAGATGGCAGGAAGCCACAAAACACTGGAAACACCTCTACCTCCTCAGTGCTGGGGTGAAAGGTGTGCTCCACCTTTAACTGTCAAGCAATCAACTATATTATCTTGTCATCCTCACCCCAACCTAAGTGCACATATTTCCTAGCATGTTCTAGATTCTCAATAAACATCCCTTTCATCCTTGAACTGTATGAAAACTGCCAAGATAGAAGGATAGTATTCAATTTAGTATTCTAAACAACGTGATATATATATATATATATGTGTGTGTGTGTACTAATTATCCTAAATATTTAATATGCACTAATGTATAATACTTAAATATTCTAAATACTAAAGTTTCTAGATAATTTAATGTTATAAAATTGTCATAGTATTTATGGATGAATATTTATACTCTCTACAGCTTTCATGAGCTTAAGAACTCTGCTCATATTTATCCTTAGTGTTGAATTTTTTCTGGTGCTGGGAAATGAGCCTAAGGTCTCCTGCATACTATGCTAGTACACTACCACTGAGCTGCGTCTCCACCACTGAGCTGCGTCTCCATCACTGAGCTGTGTCTCTATCACTGAGCTGTGTCTCCATCATCACTGAGCTGCATCTCCACCACTGAGCTGCGTGTCCATCATTGAGCTGTGTCTCTATTATCACTGAGCTGTGTCTCCATCATCACTGAGCTGTGTCTCCATCACTGAGCTGCATCTCCATCACTGAGCTGTGTCTCCATCACTGAGCTGTGTCTCTTATCATCACTGAGCTGTGTCTCCATCATCACTGAGCTGTGTCTCCATCACTAAGCTGCATCTCCATCACTGAGCTGTGTCTCCATCACTGAGCTGTGTCTCCATCACTGAGCTGTGTCTCCATCATCACTGAACTGTGTCTCCATCACTGAGCTGCATCTCCATCATCACTGAGCTGCATCTCCATCATCACTGAGCTGTGTCTCCACCACTGAGCTGCATCTCCATCACTGAGCTGCATCTCCATCCTTGTTTTTAGTTTTTACCCTTTAAAAGACAGGGGTACACAGAAAAACTCTGTCTCAAAAAAAACAGCAACAAAACATAAAACAAAACAAAGAAAAAAGAAGTCTTACTACTAAAAAAGATTCATTCTCCTGTGGAGGTTTTGAATGCCTTTTCATTTGGATTGACTTTTCCTGGGCTATCTATAACTTTGTTTTGCCTTTGTGAAGGCTTTAAGAATATCCCAATTGGCAAAACCAGAGACAGTTTCCCGTTTCATGTGTATATGTGTTGTTCATTTCTGTGGTTTTGGCATTCTCTCTCAATAAAATGGAGTTAGGTAAAACAAACTTTTTTCACATCTCTGGGGCTTATAGAAGGTCAGAACCTCACAGCTAGAACACGTTTTTTAGTGGATGCCTTCCATATCCAAATTCTACCATCAGTCCTAGGACTAAGGGCTGGTTATGGGGATGTCAAAGAAAAATATTGAGTGATTAAAGATGACCAGACAGGTGGATAAAATTGGGATTGGGTTTAGGGGTACCTTGTACTACAGGAAATTCTACTCTCCAAGGCTCTACCTATCCAGATCCTTGGCTGACTTGAAGCTTCCGTTTCAAGTTGAGTACATTTTCCATCCATGGATTTGCTTGTTTTGTTCAGTTTTACTTTGAGTAGTTGAGGTCGTCTTTATGACGTAACAGCTTAACCCACGGTTTCCTTTCTCGTAAAACCAAAACAAAAAGGCTTTCAATTCATGTGCCATGCGTGTGTGGTACACACATGTAGCGCGTACCTGGGATCAAAGCTGTCTATATAAGGTCCTTGAACCTGTGTGGGTTCAAACACATTTCAAAGCCTCAGGATCCTGGAAGGTTTCATTCTGCTTCCTGAGACCTAAGTGCAGCTCCCATACAGCCATGGCTTGTCTTGGAGTCCAGAGGAGCAAGGTCCAACTGCCGCTTGCTTCTAGGACTTGGCCCTTTGCAGTACTGCTTGCTTTTCTCTTCATCCCAACTTTGTCCAAAGGTGAGTGGAGACTTCTGGAGCATGGAGGTGGAGGAGCTGGTTTTCCCACATGGGTTTCATTTCTTTCAGCAGCTGAGGACAGTGATTTAAAGAAGAGCCGTAAGTGAAAGGCAAATCTCTACCTTTCGGCTTAGCAGCTCTGTGTTCCAAGACAGGTGAAGAGGAGTTAGCAGCAGCAAACAAGCAGAGACCACTAAGAGCAGACTGGGGGATTCCAGACAGCTGAGAAGTCCAGAATCCAAAAATTTGAGAATTAATGAATCCATGAGAGCTTGTTTGGGAGAGAACAAGTTCAGATACTTTCCTAACATTAGGAGGACATACTGCAAAGTTAAGAAATTTAAGGGCTTCTGAAATCCTGAGTATATTTGATCTTGGTATCAGAGGGGCCTTAAGATTTTCCTCCTTAAATAAAACCAACCAAACAAAAACAAAGCAAAAAAAAAAAAAAACAAAACCTCACCTGGATTTAAATAAATGTGAATTCTTTCTTGGTTCACTTTAAGCTTTTGAGGCGTTCTTAGTTCTTAAAGTTACCACACCTAAGGCTCAGGGGACATTGCAGAAGAAGGGGTGGAAAGACACTGATAGCCAATAGATAGTCCAAAGTGTATGGAGAAAGTCCAAGAGACCTCAATTCCATACAAATAACTACAGGTAACTAAGGAATATGGAGAGGAGGCTTCCCCAGGGAAAAACACACCAACTAGCTATCCAATACCAAATGGGCACCCCTGAACACATAATGCAAATAATATATACAGACTGAGTAGGTTGCATTTAAGAACACATACCTTTATGAGTATGCATGTAACAACAAGTAATGAAAAAAGAGGCCATGCATTTGAAATAAAAGAAGGAGGGCTACATGGGAGGGTTTGGTGAAATAATGAAATTATATTAAAATCTCAAAAACTAAAAGAAATAATAAAAAACAAATGAAGGAAAAATAAATTAGCTATTTTAGAGACGAAATAGCTTGAAATTTAAAGAAGAAAGGGGAAAAGGAGGAGAGGAAGGAAAAAGGGAAGAGGGAAGCAAGGGAGAAGGAAGTAAGGGAAGAAGGGAGGAGGAAGGGAGGAGGAAGGGAGAGAAGAAGGGAGGAGGAAGGAAGGGAGGGAGGAAGGGAGGAAGGGAGGAGGAAGGGAGGAAGGGAGGAAGGGAGAAGGAAGGAAGGGAAGAAGGGAGGAGGAAGGAAGGAAGGGAGGAAGGGAAGAAGGGAGGAGGAAGGAAGGAAGGGAGGAAGGGAGGAGGAAGGGAGGAAGGGAGGAAGGGAGGAAGGGAGAAGGAAGGAAAGGAAGAAGGGAGGAGGAAGGAAGGAAGGGAGGAAGGGAGGAAGGGAGGAGGAAGGGAGGAGGAAGGGAGGAAGGAAGGAGAAAGGAAGGAAAGGAGGAGGAAGGGAGGGAAGAAGGGAGGAGGAAGGGAGGAAGGAAGGAAGGGAGGAAGGGAGGAAGGGAGAAGGAAGGGAGAGAAGAAGGGAGGAGGAAGGAAGGAAGGGAGGAAGGGAGGAAGGGAGGAGGAAGGGAGGAAGGAAGGAAGGAAGGGAGGAAGGGAGGAGGAAGGGAGGAAGGGAGAAGGAAGGAAGGGAAGAAGGGAGGAGGAAGGAAGGAAGGGAGGAAGGGAGGAAGGGAGGGAAGCAAATATCAGTCTTGTTGTCCTAAGAATCTTTTTATTTTTTCTTCATAAAATCCCAAATTGTTACATTACCTACACACATATTTTTAAGAACAACTCCCTGATTTTCAGATGAAATAAAAGCTCTTGAGAGGCTGATACCAGGCTGGTTATGTACCTTGAAATGCATATGTCTGCCAGACCCTCACCCTTCCTCTCTCTAGACCCTTTAAATCAAGGAATTATGTAGTTTGTGTGAAACTGATGCATAAAAGATATTTGGTGATTTAATTTTTACCAAAGAAGCAATAGTCATGTACAATTTCTTGTCTGAATAGGTTGCAAATCTTTAATGTGGGAGAAAACGTCCTTAAACTCTCTAGTGGGGTTTCCATGGGGCAAAGGATGTGTAGAGACTGTGATAGCAGAGATGCAGCCCAGGCAGACACCTGATGTCACCAGCCAGGCTGTAAGAATAACCATGGCAACAGCTGCTGCAATATTGCTCTTTTTTTTCTGAAGACAAATGTTCTGCAGTACAGGTGCTTGCAAGGGAAACTAGTGTATGCACTATAGACTGACTTATGCACAGGAATGGTGGTCTTGGAAACTAAGCTTGGAGTAGTATTCAAGATTGTAATATGGAAGACACTGAGTGCTAATTATTGTCTTGTTTTTGCAATTGATGCTGCTGAACTGCCAATGACACTTTGCAGTTTAGGTTTGGGGTGTAATTTGTAATATTGACCAAATAGCAGCCAGGTTAGTTATGAAAAGATAATATGAAACAAAACCACTTTTAAATTGAGTGCCAAGGGTAGAACCCAAAACCTTGTGTACTCTGCCACCGAGCTATATCTCCACCATTCTGCTTGTTGTAATTTGATTTTTAAAACAATATCTTCTTGTTTAGCTGAGGTTGGCCTTCATCTCCTGTATGCTGCGATTACAGATATGTACTACCAATACCAAGCTGCAAACCCACTAATTTCAAATGACGAATGCGTGTTTGTGTGGAGAGATGGTGTTGTCTGAGGACTTCCTTCTTTTGTAATATACAGAGAGGAAAGAGAAAAAACAAAAACCCAAAGGACCAGGGAAGTGTTCAATGAAGGAGAGAAGGAAGTTGGAAGAAGTGGTGGGGAGGCAGGGGAAGCCCACAGAAGTTAACAGCAGGGTTGCCTCCACCCTGAGAGGAAGTGACCTGGTGCTCTAGGCTCTGTGGCTTCCTGTCTAACATCATAGGCCACTCTACCACTGTGAGGCCAGGGACAGGGAAACCAGTGCACGGAGCTGAGGTTCAACTGTTCTTGTTGACAAAGGAATACTTACACAAGTGGGCAGGCCATCTTGAGGTTCACATTGAGGGACAAAGCATGGTTCTGCACCCCAACCTCCAGAACTCCCTCTATCCACTATCCTCCCTGCATGGAATAGTTCTATTATCACTGCAGGATGCTGGTCTGGAAGACCCTGCACTGTCGTGCAGTCTGCCTCTCTTTCTTACTGCATGGGAGAGAAAATGAAAGGAAGAACCATTTGCCAAAATGACACATTTCATGAGAGCCAGGTCTTCTATTTGCTACATCAGGGTTCTCCTTGCCATAGCCAACTGTCTTTAAGAAACTATTTATCAGTAAGGAAGTCTTGGAGAGTGAATGAATACATCTAAAAGATGGGAGGTGGGTTGTTGGATGGATGGATGGAGAGGCAAAAGGTAAGAGGGGTGATGAGTTTGTTGAGAGGTGATCTTATAGGTCATCCAAGATAAACCTTCCCTGTTATAAAGTATGACTTAGTAGTCCCAACCATGGATGACCATGAATCCTTTGACTTTTCCATGCCAGCCATACAGGTGAGCCAACCTTCAGTGGTATTGGCCAGCAGCCATGGTGTCGCCAGCTTTCCATGTGAATATACATCATCACACAACACTGACGAGGTCCGGGTGACAGTGCTGCGGCACACAAATGGCCAGATGACTGAGGTCTGTGCCACGACATTCACAGTGAAGAATACGTTGGGCTTCCTAGATGACACCTTCTGTAGTGGTACCTTCAACGAAAGCAAAGTGAACCTCACCATCCAAGGACTGAGAGCTGCTGACACTGGACTGTACTTCTGCAAGGTGGAACTCATGTACCCACCACCATACTTTGTGGGCATGGGCAACGGGACCCAGATTTATGTCATTGGTGAGCAAAGTCACTTCACTAAGAACATGAATGTTGCATTGCTGTTGTGTTTACACCAGAATAGTTCTGCTTCTTGGCTTGCAGTTTTTCATAGTTAGGGCTATGATTCGTAGCTGGAATTCCCTAGTTAGATGTCTTGCTTACGATGAGCAGTTACATGAACACCACTGACTGTGATAAAATGTGTTTGGGGAGATGTTTTATGCTGCTGATAGGCTTGGTTACTTGTTCTTTTATAACTATCTTGAAACGTCCTTATCTTTGTAATGGCACTGAGGGGAAGTCACACATCAGTCAGACTTACCTGTGGGTTACTGTACAAGTTAGGGTTGGCTAGCAAAACCTGGATGCTCTAGCTGTTTCCCTCCTCCTGCCTTCTTTACCCTTTCTTTCTTTCTTTCTTTCTTTCTTTCTTTCTTTCTTTCTTTCTTTNNNNTTCTTTCTTTCTTTCTTTCTTTCTCTCTCTCTCTCTCTCTCTCTCCCTCCCTCCCTTCCTCCCTCCCTCTCTCCCTCCCCCCTCTCTTTCTTTTTCTTCACTCATGAGGAAGTAGGGCCCCAGAAGTGAAAACTGTCTCAAGAGATTTGTTCTTTGTTTTCTTTTGCAGATCCAGAACCATGCCCAGATTCCGACATCCTCCTTTGGATCCTTGCTGCGATTAGTTCAGGGTTGTTTTTCTACAGTTTCCTGATCACTACTGTTTCTTTGAGCAAAATGGTGAGTGTGGTATTGATGTTGCTCTGGAGTTAATGGGGACACCTTTAGCTGTACCCTACTGACCAAGTGATAGAGGTGTGGGGTTGAAGTAATAAACAAAGAGCAGGAAGAACACACTAGAACCCCAAGCACTGGCCTTTGAGGTTTCAGGATGACTAATACTGTACATGAACATGTTTGACAGTGAATGTTTGTGTGCTTCTGAGCAGGGTTTCAGTTTGAGTAACTGTTTGAACAACAAGGGGCAACTGTTTTGGTCCTCATCATCTTGGCTATGGTCCTAATCTTAGCAACCCTAGAACATAGAATTATGTTGGGCAACTGCTGCTAGTTAGAACCACCTGGATAGCCTTTTATCCTTCTCCTGATTATTTCTTCCCTGAAAACTATCTCTTGGTACCATTCTTGTGCCGTCTTTGTTCAAACTATAGCTGCTCATATAATACCAGTCCCTATCCTAATATCTCCTTACAAAAGTGCCTTGATCACCCCCCTAGTTCAGGGAATGAAAACCTGATTTTATTTACTATATTAGTAATGAAAATAGAGATGTGTGGAATCAAGTCTCCAGTCTGGGATTCTAACAGTCTTTCCCAAGCACTGCTGTGTGAGGCTGGTTTCCTTATGGCAAACATTCTTTGTTCTCCCTCCCCACTGCCTCTTCTTCCTATCCCTTCATTTTTCCTTATTCCTCTACCTTTGTCTCTTTCTGGCTCTCCTTCCAGGTCTCTGTTTTTCACACACACACACACACACACACACACACACACACACACTTTTTCATTGAGCCTATGTTCTGTTGCTGTCTTCCTTTTTTCATTTGCTATTAAATTACCACCCAGGCTCCCAGGCTAGCTAACTAGAATTCAGTTGTTGAAGTTGAGGTGATAGAAACTGGGAACTAATACAGACAAAGAAAAAGCATAAAAGTAGTGGAGATGAGAAATAAAGTTTCAAAACAGGATATCAAAGCTACCTTTAAACATTTACAGTACATTGATTATGACAGACAAGATCTAGTCAATTATCTTGGACATTTTGAGTGTTCTTGGTGAAGTTGTCTCAAAGCCTTGTTTTTTTTTTTGTTCCTCCTTTCCATTCTGGATTTGAATTGTAGATTCCATTTTGGATTTGAATTGCAGAATTATTTCTCTATGGTGAATTGAATAGCTGAATCAAGAAAATCTCCAAGTGTTTATTTCTACATGTTGTTGAGGATGTTTATTTTTGCTGGGGAGGGACCCAGTATTCACTGAGCCCTATTATGGTTGAAAGTGGTTTCTGTATTCTTTGATAACAATTGCTGTTTCTTTTTGTGTTTTGGCAGCTAAAGAAAAGAAGCCCACTTACAACAGGGGTCTATGTGAAAATGCCCCCAACAGAGCCAGAATGTGAAAAGCAATTTCAGCCTTATTTTATTCCCATCCACTAACAGACCATTTATGAAGAAGAAAGACCATACTTCAGCCTCTAAAAGCTGAGGCAGTTTCAACTTTCTTTTGCTCTCCAGCTCTTTTTACTCACTTGTGTATTTTAAGGAGGGTGTGGCTCTCTTTAATATGAAGCTGGATGTAATAAAGTTCAAATTAAGCATACTACAGTTTAAAGCTAAGGGCCAAGAACAGAGAGCTGGGATATTTCTGTTATGTCAGAACAATTTTAGTGAAAGTATCACTTGGAAGCAACTTAAGGATGTAGCATTATGATGTGGGGTCAAGGAAATGTTAGGGAAGGGCACAGTCCGAAGAAAGGAAGGGGTAGAGGATGGGGTTATATTGTCCACACTTTGTATTTACCTGTGAGATGTTTATGACTTAAATAATTTTTAAAACTTTCATGATGTTATTTTTTGATGAATGTGTAGTTATGTGAAGATTTAAAAAATTATCCACAGAGCTATGTGACAGCCAGTGATTCCAATGGTTACTCTGTTCCAACATGTATTTTAAGTGCTATTGAACATGGATGTTTCATGTGCTGTTATGTATTTGCTGGTGATTTGAATATAAACACTATATATTAGTGTCTTCCCACAGTGGGTTCTGGGGAAGTTTTGTTGGGAAGTTCAGGACACTAATACATTAGGTAGGACACAAGGTCCTTTGTTAACTGGCTTGGAAATTGGACAAGGCTATAGATCAGTGCTCAGACGTACTAAACTGGTGTTGACTTCAGCACTGGGATTTTACACTCATTGTTTTGGTTTCTCTATTTTTTTGATTTATTTTTGTTTGTATTTTTGTTTTCTTCAATGATTTGCAAGGACGCCAAAGCTGGTGGTGTCTGTATGAAGCTGACAGAACACTGTTTTCAAGGAACTGCCTTACTCAGAAATCCTGTAGGTCTGATCTTCTAGGAAGCTCCGGTATTGTGGCCCCTACTCCTCACAGACACAAAGTTAATATCACAGAAAGAAGAAATCAGCAGGAGGTAGCATTGGGTCCATGACAGTTTCTGAAAATTAACACTGTTGGTGTTTTTTTAACTCAATATTTTCCATGAAAATGCAACAACATGTATAATATTTTTAATTAAATAAAACTTTTGGTGATTGTTTTATGCCTTTACATCCTTGTGTTTAAGTGTTATGTTTGAGTCTGGATTTGAAAAAAATTTTAATTATGTGTGTCTGTGTGGGGGTGTGCACATATGTGTGTGGGGACCTCTGGAGGCCAGAGGTGTGGGATCCCTCCAGAGCTGGAGTTTCAAGAGGCTGTCAACTGCCTGATGTGGGTCCTAGAAGCCAAAGTCTGGTCTGCTGCAAGGGCAGCATGCTGAGCCAGTTCTCCAGCTGCAGGGCTTGGTTCTGATGGATTCATTCTACACTTAGCTGAGCCTCTGATGCTGAAAAGCTATGAAACAAACGAGGAAAGTGAAAAGGAGTAAAAATGTTTCACGAGTTAGGCACATATTTGTCCATTGCCTGAAACCCATTCTTGGAAAGAATTTATCATTTCCTTTCAAATTCTCCTATTTGGATATAATATAGACATAGCTGTCTTTTCAACATTGCACGGGGTTCCCTTTGCCCAGATTCTTTATTTCCTCTTCCTTACCCACAGTTTTCTCAACTCAGATTCCTGTTGCCATGACAACTTCCACTGCTGTTAGCTATTCCTCCTGCAGCCATTTTGATTAGTCTTAATTAGTCTTAAATGGCCCATTCCCCTGTGTCGTACAAATGGATTATTTTGCAAATGTAAAGGAAATAAACCTTCTGTTCTGTGTTGCTTTTTTATTATTAATTAATTAATTTATTTATTCGTTTGTCTAGACAGGATTTCTCTGTAGCTTTGGAGCCTGAACTGGAATTCATTCTGTAGACCAAGCTGGCCTCGAATTCACAGAGATCCACCTGTCTATGCCTCTTAAGTGCTGGGATTTAAAGCGTGTGCCACCACTGCCCGGCATGTTGTAATTGGCACTGAAGACTCAGGCCCACAGAAGTCTCTCTGGTTCTTGGTTAACCAAAGTGTATCATCAGCCTGATTGGTTTCAATTCAAGTTTGTTATTCTTGACCTCTACATCCTGTTATTGTAATGTGTATTGATCTCTATGTGGTCTTGGACCACCTGTCACCGGAACATTGCAGCCCTCACCGAAAACCCTGACTCAGGTGCACAACCTTCGGCTGTCTGACTCAGGATCTTCGGATGGCAAGTTTGGAAATTTCCCAGAAGCTCAGCGCTGTTTCCTGTTCTTTACCAGCACTTAGCTGGTATACCTGACCCTCCCCTCTCCTCTCCTCCCCCTCCTTTGCTCACTGTTGCCGGTTCACACAAAGTCCTAACAAACGAGACAGTGCCACTGCCAGCATTCCAAAAGGGTTTGCCAAGTAAAATCAACAGGTGTTTCCATGCAGGGTTGTGGTTATTGCTTAGAAGGTGCTGCTCTAACACAGGAGGACCTGCTCCCTGCTCTCCTGTTGTTCAGTTGGCATCCATCACAAAACATGCTAAAGTCTTTCTGCTCCAAATATCTCTTGACAAATTTCTCTTCTCAGTTAATAATATGGCCGGGCAGTGGTAGCACACGCCTTTAATTCCAGCACTTGGATGGCAGAGGCAGGCGGATCTCTGTGAGTTCAAGGCCAGACTGGTCTATACAGAGGAGTGAGTTCCAGGACAGCCAGGGTTGTTACACAGAGAAACAAACAAAACAAAACAAAACAACAGTTAATAATATGTCTCAAAGACCAAATAGCCATGGACAAATGGAAGCTTTTCTCAAACCTGTTTTATGTATTAGGATAAACCCTTTGCCTATAGTAATCAGAGAGGTGCCTTGTCCCCAAACCAGAGGACCAACGCTGCCTTTGCATTTCTAGCAGCAGAGCTCTGGGAACAGGCACTGAAGAAGCCCTACATAGTTCTGCATCTAAGTGAAACTTAGTCTGTCACACACAGGAAGACCAGACACCCAGACATCAATGTGGATGGTAGGGGAGGAGGGCAGAACTCCAGGGATGGAATCTTCTTTCTCGAGCACACCCCTCTTCTCATTTCTTCCGTTATAACAACCTCATTTCAGCTATTTCTAGTTTCCTATTTTCATCTCCAAGTATATTTTTAAATCTCTGTGTGTGTGTGTGTGTACATGGTATGTGAGTGTCAGATGGGTGTGTGTAGAGTGTAACAGTGTCTGTGTGGAGGTCAGAGGACAGCCTCAGGTATTGTCTCTTGCTTTCTATCTTATTTGAGACAGGATCTTTGTTGGTGACACTGTGGGCCAAGCTCACTGATTCCTCTCATAGGAGCATTGGGAATTTAGACGTGAGCTACCACATTTGGCTTCACATTGTTTTCAGCGGTCCAAACTCAGGCCCCTGTCCTTCCACGGCAAGGCTCTATGTGCTGAGTCATCTTCCTAGCTCTCTTGGAATATCTTAACCCCCCATTTCCACATCTGGTGAAGACCAACCTCAGATTTTGCCTCCCATCATCAGGTAACTAACACTTTAAGCCCACACAAACTCCCCCCTTTCTGTTTTACAGATATCTTTGATTTCATCTCTAATGGTTTCAAGTGTGCCTGAATCTTATGCCTTTGTTTGATTTGGAAACTTTCTGTGATAGGCATCATCATCACAGCTCTAGGCATATCAGAGATGCTCAAACAAGTAGTGCTGGGGAGCTGGAGACTATGGGGAGGACAGCTAACTATCTTCTACTAAAAAGCTGTCTGTGTTTTCTTAGGTAGCCCCAGTTGAATCTCTTCCCCTGTGATAAGCAAAACCCTGTGCAGGTGAATTCATCTTGTCTTTAAGTTCTAAGATTCTGGAGTGTGAGCTCCAGCTGCTCCCTGCCCACCAGAGTCTACATTGTGCCACACTTCCAATCATTTTATGGGGAGAACACTCTCAGTTTTATTATCTTTCTCCAACCATGGGCGACTGCAAAAGTCAACTAAATTTTCATACTTAAGTAGAGCCTTCTTCCATATCCGTGTTAGAGACATACTTAGTTTAAGCTTTGCTGAGATTGCACTTGCAAAATGTTGAAATCATGATGCTGTTAACTTCCAAGGTATCAGGTTGGAAGAATAAACACAAATAAAAGAGAAAATGATTCTTGTAGAGTTTTTGCCATGGCTACGCTTCTCTTTTATACTTAGCGGCCATGACTCTTTAGAAACCATGCTTTATTGTACGTATACTTTTTCCCCCAGAGCTCAAATCAGCTTTCATGTATCCAGCCCAGAGGTATGACAGTGTTCTGATGAAACGGGGGAAAGTTCCCTTTTTCTTTTGTGTTTTCTTGGGTATAGACTATGATAGACATTAGTAGTTGTTAGTTTTATGTTTTCTTGGGTGTAGACTATGATAGACATTAGTAATTAGTTGTCACATTCTGTCATGAAACTACAGAAGCACAAAAATTTAAACCATCATTACAGTAGCAACAACAATACCCCGTTGTGATCCATATTTCATTTTGAGGATGCTGTCATTAGGACAGTTTATACTTTTAGTGGAAATAGTAATAAAAAGAATGCTGGAGAGCCCCCCATTTAAAGTTTTTGGGCAAGCACAAACTGAAATCTGTGGTAAACTGCTGTAATTCTAACATGATTCTTGCTCCCACTCCTAGGCACACACACAGAAACTGTGTCACTGGTGGGGTAACCAGTCGCGAAGCAGAGGCAACAGATTATCTTTCAATCATTTTCTTAGAAGTCAACTCATTCTGGTGTACACTGCACCAAGTCTTACACTAGCCCTTCCTGGAAACCTGCCGTCTCTGGGGTTCATCTGTCACAGATATGCTTACATTCACCGTGTGGTTGTCATCTGCAGCACTTGGGGAAAATGCAGATGGGGTGCTTCAGACCCCGAGCTTCACATGTACCAGAGACCAAGCCCAGGGCATTCAAATACTCTCCTGAGCCTCTGAGTCACACTACCTGAAACTCTCAGCATCCTCCCATCATAAATGACTAGAGATAGAGGTGGTGTTGTAAGTCACCTTCACCCTGTAGAGGAAAATAAGCAGAGAAACCAGGGAACTTCTCCACAGCCACAGTGTGAGGCAGCTTTGAACCCGTCTGGGAAGTTGGCTCTCTAGATTTACACATCAAGGATGTGCACTGAATTCTGCTCTGAGCCTTTCTTCCTAAGGGCTGCCCTTGTCAGTTGCTTCTGGAGAGCCAACACTGGCACAAAGGCTGCTCTTGGCAATCGGCTTCCTCAGGCTCCCAAGTGCTAGGCAGAAACCTCTGGATAAATGAAATGTTGGTCGTCGCTGTCTGCACTGGCTGGTTCTGTGTGTCAGTTTCACACAAGCTAGAGTCATCAGAGGAAGAAGCCTCAGTTGAGGAAATGCCTCCATTTAAGGCAATTTCTCATTTAGTGATCAGTTGTGGGGGGCGGTCATCCATGCTAAGTGGTGCCATCCTTGGGTATTGGTCCTGGGTTCTATAAGAAGGTTGGCTGAGCAAGCTGTGGGGAACAAGCCAGTAAACATCTCCTCTCCATGGACTCTGCATCAGCTCCTGCCTCCAGGATCCTGCCCTGTTTGAGATCCTGTCCTGACTTCCTTCAGTGGTGAGCAGCAAAGCTGAAGTATAAGCCAAATAAGCCCCTTCCTCCCCAACTTGCTTTTTGGTCATGGTGTCTCACCACAGCTATAAAAACCTTAATTAAGTCACCATCATTGGGTTGTTTCCATCTTTCCTATCTCTTCCGTTGTCTTTCCCACTTCTAGCAAAAGAGATCAGCCCATCCTCAGCAATTTTACAGAGGACTGCTTCTGGGAAAACATAAAACATACCACTGTGATACACCCTGTCAGCAAAGCCTGTGGAAGTCTGAGAGAGCCTCTATATCCTGCTGGCAATCACAGAGTGATTTATCACACACACACACACACACACACACACACACACACACTCAAGTTACCATGGCAGCCAACAGTGTTTCAAAAACATAATGTGATTCACACATAGTGAAATTATGTATCTGAACAACAAAGAGGAAGTTCTCTTTGAGAAGAACTGTATGAAATGTATTTTAGAAGGCAATTTCAAGTTCTAGAGAGCCTCTTAAATGGTTGCTCATGGTCACCCCCTTTTCTTTTCCCTTCTTGTTTCACCTTGAAAGTATTTGAATCCATACCACCTTCAGCCCACTATTTGTTCATTTTCTTCACTGTGTCAAAATGCTGACAACTGAAACATAATCTATGTCCCGGGAGCATCTTTTTGCCCCTGGCATTTTGAAGTCATTTTAGCCACTGGCAGACATTAATGTTGGGAAGCTTTTGTGAATGAAGACTAGTGGGCCAGTAAGATGGCTTGCCGGATAAAGGTGCTTGCCACTAAATCTGATGACCTGAGTTCAATCTCTGTGACCTACAATGTGGGAGGAATCAGTTCCCACAAGCCATCCTTTGTCCTAAATACACACACACACACACACACACACACACACACACACGCATGCATACACACACACATGCACACGCACACACACACATACACCAGAGAGAGAGAGAGAGAGAGAGAGAGAGAGAGAGAGTAATATTTGCCTTGTTTTCTCCTCTTTATTAAATCAAGGTGCTGCCCACATTAGGGATGAGTCTACCCACCTCAGCCAACCTAATATAGAAACTCTCCCACAGACAGGCTTAGGTCTGTTTACTAGGAGACTCTAGAGCCTGTCAAATAGACACTATTAACCACCAAGAGGATAAAAGCTGCACGTGCTGCAGAAAGAGTCACACACTAGCTTGACTAATTCCCACAATATCCCATAAATGAGTTACTGCCCTCAATTTGTTTTCAGATGAGGAAACAGGTTGACGGAGGTTTTAGGTCTTGCCTGCAGTCAAACAGACATTCAGTGCCTACGGCAGGAAGACTATTTGTGTTCAACTCTGGAGACAGCATGACCACATCTGAGTTCTGGTGGTCCCTGCAAACAGGGAAGAGAACGTGGGAAAGACTGATGTGCTGGAGAAGCTGTGCATGTGTCGAGAGTGTTACAAGCTGTTATTGGATCAACTCCTAGAGTACAAACACTTTAAAAGTTTTCTGAAGGAGTTTGTGGGAAGGCTATCCCCAGACTGTGACTAGTGACAAAGGAAAACAGGAGATTGATGGCATTCAAAGATGAGTGTCCAGCTGCAGCCCTCAGCCTTGGCACCAGCGTTCCAAATTCCCTGGTGGATGAAGAGAAGAGCTTCTCACACTGGGACTCACAGATGAGGAAGTAGAAGCACTTCAAAAGTGGGGGACCTTATTCTTATGTGACCTGTAGTATGTTTCCTGAAAATGAGATGATACTCTACCCCAAACAGGCTTGAGATAATAGGAATAGAGCCAATGGAAGTCAGTGGCAGTTACCTCACATGCATAGCTGTGAACCTTGGAATAGGGCTATAAAAGAACAATAATCAGTAGCGAGCAGAAAATGAGAGTGCGGGGCATGAAGAGTGGAAAGTTGGGAAATCCTGGAAAACAGCCACAAAGCTTCCAGAGACAAAAAAGTAAAAGACTAAAGTTTGACCCTAAATAGTAAACAAGGTGCACTATTAATCTGTGAATAAAATTACATAGCAGAGCTCAACACTGTAGGCCTTAAGGGAGACAGAGAGATGCCAATATCAGAGTCCAGGTCTCTGGGACGGGGTTTGTTGGATGAGGCTGTCCCTGCATTCCTGGCTGCTCAGTCCTGAAATAATCACACAGAAACTATATTATTTGCAATACTGTTTGGCCAATAGCTTTAAGCATATTTTTAGCTTGCTCTTATATCCTAAACTAACCCATTTCCATTAATCTGTGCATCACCACAAGGTCATGGACTACCAGTAAAGTTTTGGCAGGCTCCAGTGGAGGCTTCTGTTCCCAGCAGTGGCTACATGGCTTCTCACTGACTCTGCCTTCTTCCTCACAGCATTCAGTTTAGTTTTCCCACCTAGCTCGACTCTTCCCTATCACAGGCCAAAAAACAGCTTCTTTATTCATTAACCAATAAAGCAACACATATACAGAAGGACCTCCAACATCAGGGGCTGTTACAGATGCAGTCATAATTCCTGTCAGGATTTGTGGAAGTAACTAAGGACAAATTAGGAAACCTTTTTTTTGTGTGGAATGGACATGGATGACAATGGTTTCACCCTGGAGTGGAGGTGGCATCGATTCCACTCTGGATTTGAGAAGATGGAGACTGGTGGGGTGTATGTGATATGTTTGGGCACTGAACAGGGTTGAGAGCTGACCATGGGGAGCAGAGTGAGGGAAACATTACAAAGGAGTTATGGAGTGAGAACCCATGAAAGTCTAATAACCAGTTTCTTAAGTGGTGCAATAAAAAAGGCAAAGTCACAGATACAGAACAAGTCAGATGCTGCCACTGATCCAGCTGCCTTCATCCAGCTGTTCTGCCCATGGGAGAAGAGTACCAATTGCAAGCCATCGCTCTGCCATCTGCTCCACTCTGACCACCCAAGAGAGCACAAGAGCAAGAGAGAGCTCGTGACCCTCTCCCTCAGCTTTTAAGCTGTGGCTTAGGCAGCAAGACCACACCCTAGGGATTCCTTCCCCCAAAAGTAATCTGCTAAGTGGTCTGAAATCCAACCACACCTCCCCATTTTTATGAATAAGAAGATTCTGATCCTAACATAAAATTGTATACAATATGAACAACTATCAAGTATTGTGCAGAAGAAAGGAAAGGTAATAACATAAACAAAAATGAAACTACAACCAACAGAGCTGCTGAATACTTTCGCCTGGACCAAACTGAGTGGCAGGTACCACATTTGTGCCAACTTGAATGTTCACAACCCATGCTTGAGAAGACATGGTTTAAACATGGTATGATGGCTGTGTTGAAGGGATGTCTTATGACAGCATGGATTTCCTGCAGTCCTCAACCTGAGTGTCCCACAGAACATGTGAAGGAAGGGAAGTCTGGCATAGTATTCAGAGCCACACAGAAGGTCCTAGGTTCTGTCATCTTAGAGACTAGCTTGGGGCAGGCCTTCTGGAGCCTAACTAACTGAGGTAAGAGAAGGGATGGGGTGGAGTCCAGGCAGGGGAGAGTGATTTGGAAGTGTATTTGGTTGAAATTCTTGTTTTTAATGAGAAACAATGCTCACCTGAAATGCAACTGAGCCTTGAGGTTTAGCCTTCATTCGGCCTACAACTCTGTTAGTACAGCATGAACTCAGTGGGTAGATGTCATAGCAGGAATTGGTGAAAAATACCCCCAAATCAGAGATTATTGATTCTTGATGACACTTAGACTCAGAAAGCAGGATGTGAGCTGAGCTCCATAAACTGGGGAACTATAGTCTTCTGGGGATTTAGCATAGAAGTATTTGATTGAGACTGGGTTTAGCACAGATCATTTGGCCACTAATCTTAGCCATGCCCCCAAATGTCTCCATACACAACTGTGGGGAACCATGGATAGCAGTCACAGTTGGCACTCAAAACAACAATGATACCTGCAGGGATTTCCATACTTCCTGTCTTTAGTAAGACCCTGCCCAAATGTCTGGTACTCCCTTTGTAATTGCTACCGAGTCTTATTAATTTTTGGATGCTCCCTTGCAGCTAGCACTTCTTCCAGCTCTGTCTTTGTATCTAGATTATTCTCACTGTGGGCAACAAGAGAGTCCTCATTCCTGCTTATGCAAATCTATAAGACAGTAAGAGAGTGTTTCTATTTTTGCCAAATAATTTGCCCAACATTTCAAAGTTAGATTTGGATTCAAGTTAGTCTGGGCTCTTTTTTTTTTCTGTGCTTGGTAGTGCATCCTGAAGCACACTGACATAAGCTTATCAGGAGACCAAGGCTGCTGCTTAATGAACATTGAACATGTGAAGATAAAGCATGTCTACACTACTCTCAGAAATGTCCATCATCTCAGTTCATTACATACACTCAACTCAAACTAGTCATGATCACTCTGATGTTTGATAACTTTTCCCAGCATTACCTTTGTTCAGTAGCAACTGAATTACTTCTGTCTAACTTGGCTGCTCAGCTTGCGAACTGTTTTAAATTAGATGTTTGCTTTGCCCAGTGAAACTGAGAAATTATTTTATAATCATGCTCTCTGGAAACAAAATAGTCATTGGAAAAATTTAATAAAAATATATGTGGTAGTAACAGAATTTTAAGTCATGAATTGGAAAATATGTGGCAAACTTTTATCTACTAATCTATATAGTATTTCACTTGTAGAAATTTTTTGATATTAAATTAGACCAAGACTGGTTTTTCTGCTTGAAGAAATAACAGGAACTGAACTTTAAACCATACAACCAAATGAAATGTACTGTCTAGTTTCTTTTGTATAATATATAAGGTATATATCATATATATATGTATAATGTAAACATCATTATTGCCTTGGATTTGCAATAAAAAGAAATATGTTAGTCCTGTTTTTAAGTGCTGCACATTTGTAAGCTAGGTCAACCCTGGATTCTAAATTATATCAAGAGTGAATCTAATAAGCATAAAGGTACAATGGATAAAGTTAACTTTCCATGTACATGCTCAATCATTTGGATGTTTTCTGGTCATGGATTTCCAAGTCTGTGCTTAGTTCCTTGAGAATTACTGGTCACTGATCTTCCCATAGAATCTAGAAAGTAGCCAGAGAACCATTGCTTTATTTGTCAAGGAGTTTATAATGTGCCCAGAGCTGAAGGAAGGGGGCTGACTAAGACAATTCTGCCATATAAGGTTAGGTGAAATAGCTGGGATCATACCTGTGAAGCTTCAAAGAGAGTTAGTTGTGAAAGGCAAGGGGACTGGTTATCCTTGTTTGGAGAGCCAGGGTCCCAACTTTCCACTGTTGCCTCTCTTCTAGCAGCTTGGCAGAAGGGTGAGCCATTCTTGGATGAGGTACTGTTTAGTAGTCATGGCTGGTCTCTTGCCCAGTTGCTCCAGCAACAGTGAACTCCCCACCCTTGGACACAGTCTTAAGTTGTCCTATAATAACATAATTTGTTGTTGCTTCACTCCCACAGTTTATGTGCATTTATTTTATTTCCCCAATACGTAGTGAGCTCCTTCCACTCTGCAGAGGCCGTGAAGAGTTTGGTTCGAGCTGGTCTCTACTGTGAGTGTGGGATTGTTTTGCTCAGTGCTACATGCTTCATTTTTCTCATATATAAAATGAGTCTGTGTATTAAATATTAGGCTACTTAAAAAGCTTAGGATGAGTTGGCATGGATTAGCTGCTATAAGTTAAGTGTTACATTGTACTTTCTCTGTTTTTGCCTGCTTTGATCCGGCATCTGGGGAAGCACTATGCCCTTTCTTGGCCATGAATCTGGTCTAGGTGATTTTCCCTTCTCCAGCCTCAATAAAAGTAAGGAATTCTGCTGCTGCTTGTTGCTGAGGGTCTCAGAATCCACTGATTCCCTTTGTTAGAAATTATTTTATTCAAGTGTCTTTGGGTGAGTCACAAAAGATTGCATTTGGCAATGATCACCTAGCTGGTATATCACATGAATTTGGGCATATCCTCTTACGCCTCTGAATTTTCTCTAGTTTTAATAATAATAATAGCTGGCTATTATTAGTGTTTGGAGAGACCTTGTGAATCTATGGAGGTTTTCAGTTATAAACACGACAAATTTCCACTAAGAACAAGGGCACAGAAGTAAGTATGTAAGTGCACCGATCTAAGCCCCAGGGATGAATAATGATGCTTAACGTCGCTCCCTTTGAGCAAATCTGCAGGGGCGGGGGACATAAACAGGGTGTGATATGTAGGCAGAGGAAGGCAATTCCCTGGAGAGTCTTGTCATCATTCACACCAGGTCTGCACATTGACTTTTGTTTGTCCCAGTTATTTAAAAGGTGTGAGCTCAAGAGACAGAAATCTGAAGTCAGAGTTGAGTTCGAAGATGGCTTACCAAAAGGTCCATTTCTTACATTCTCCTCTCCTCTTTAAGAGATGAGGTGAGATTAAGGAGCATTCATCATGCATATGAACAGAGATTCTAAGTTCCCATGTCTTGGAAACAACTTTGTTAAATGTCTAAGTTCTTTAAGTAATTTATTCACTCACAATATTGGATTCTAAAATGTCCAAGCATGGGATGCCATGGTAAGGGCCTCATGCTGTTTTATAATACAGTATATGGCATTACATAGAAAGGGAACATGCTGCAACAGGCATTATACTTGGAATGATTTCAATTTGCCCCTGTAGTATTGAACCAATCATGAAAGATAGGCATTGACTCCTTCAGGAGAGTGATGTCTTCAGTGATCTGCTTGCTCACTTTCTTCTTAGAACTTCCATTGCCTTTCAGTATTTTTTTTTACATCTCAAACAGATTTATTTTTAAAGGAATGGCCTAAGGGAGGAAAAATATGGGGTGTAGCAGTATGGCCTAGAAAATAAACACAAATGTAAGCTGTTTTACTAATTATTTTATAACCACAAACTCGCAGAGAGGATGGTGCTCCGCACAAAACACAGCAGATTCAAACGAGGTGTTCCCTTAGCAAAGCTAAAGAGTCAGTCTTGGGTATTGGGATTTAGGATGCAGTCCTTGTTTTTGGATGGATCCCTGGGTGTTTGGCACAGTCCATGCTTTTAACCAGATTTGAACAGAAGAATGGCCACCTGACCCAGGTAGAAATAGATGAAGTGTTTGGTTTCATGTGTCACATAACTACCGAAGTTCCGCCCCACAATGCAGTGCCAGGTGGGGTTGCACTTCTTGTCAAATTCCTTCTTGTTATGGGCCGCAATATCCTTTTCTATGTTGTACTTTTCCAGCGCCTGAGTAGCGCACTCCACTGAGTCCTGTTGCATCTCTTCCGACATGTCTGCAGTTTTGATCACCGCCTTCCGGTCGCACATCGTTGCCGTGGCGCATCTCGCGTTTCAGTACTCTTAAGCTGAGGACCCAACACCAGCACATTAAGCCTTGGAACAAATTACACCTTGGTTAATCATCCATGTAATCCTAGACACGAATTATAACATGCAGGAATTTACATGTTGCTAATGGGTCTGTAACTGGTACTGCTGAAGTATCTTGAAAACATCTTCTTTTCAATATGCTCGTTTTAATTTTAATTTTTCTTTAATAATTTTATGCATTAATAAACCAATTTTGGCAATTTTCACATGCCACCCTGTCAGCCTCTCTTTTTATCCACTTCTTTCTCCTGACAGAACCCCTCTTCTTAAGAAGCTCCCTACTTTTTCTTCTTCTTCTCCTTCTTCTTATCCCTCTCTCCTCTCCTTCCTCTTCCACTTTTGAACTCACTGTGCCTAGGTTTGGTTGCTTGTATGGGTATGAGCTATGGGTTATTTATGGTAATATGGATAACTTATTAGTGGCATTGAAGAAATGATGCCCTTTAGCACCATTAATTGCCCATAATCTTCCCATAGGCCTTGTGAAGTTCCTCTCCTCTGCCCCATGAGTAATGAAATAGAGAAGTACATCTTATACAGATGCTGTGCAGATAACCATAGCACAATGAGGTCATGAATCTATTATGTGGCATGTTTAGGCAACACCATTTTATACCACTCATTCCTAACTTCTGGCTTTTACAACCTTTTTCTTCAGGATGTTATTTGAGGCTTTGGGGTGGTGGTGACCTCAATGTCCTATTTGGAGCAGGGCACTCCACAGTCATTTGCTGTCTTTCTCTGACCCCTGTGAGTCTCCACTGACATTTTCCTTCTTTTTTGCTCCACTAAGATAGCTTGACCACTGAATGGCAACAGAGTGACTAGCACAGAGTAGGTTTTTAGTGGACTTTTTGAGGGAGGAAAAGCCTGCCTGATTGAATATGAAATGTGGCTATGATCAGCATTGAATGGATTTAAGATTAGCATGAAAAGCAATCCTGAAAAGAGGGAAGGACATTTATATCAGAGGTCCGATCTGCTTCTGCCTCCTAACATATCCATTTGGTCAACAGTTTGGAAAGGAAGACTGTACCAGTCAGCAGGACAATCTATGTTTGTATCTATGCACATGTTTCCCAGAGTTGAGTCTGGAGAAGAATAGTCAGTAATTTTAGCTAGAAGATGACTTTCAGTTGCTACCAGGTGATAATGCCTGGCTGCATGAACTTACTTCTGGAGCAGAGCATGCCTTCTGAAATGCCCATTTTGGTGTCATAGTGGAGTCACAGAAGAAATTTAGAAAGGGAACAAGAAGATCCTGGAGTCCAGAGTCCGAGTCTTAGTCATCATTAGCTAGCTGCACTTTATACAACACAGTTGATATCTTTGGGATAGAGTGTTCTTACGACCTTTTATTTGAAGGACACGTTTGTGCTTTCAAAATATTTCCATGAACATCGCTGAAATGCAACAGTCAAATTCCTTTAAATATCAAAACTAGAGCTAGACTGACATGACTTATATAGATGAGAAAGTCAAGGTTTAACAATGCTAATTAACTTAGAAAACAGAGTTATATTTGAACCTTTAACTTGCATGATATTTTTTCTAACAACCTGTTTTCAGCTTCATTTTGCTGTGATATTATCTTTGTGATATATTTCATAAGGAACATAAATGTTAATAGCATCATTTTTTGCAAGTTTTGAAATGAGAGTTTTATTTCACCCAGTCTATATTTAGAATTCTTTCTTGTAGAAAATTAACCTTTGTCATTAGTAAAAGGCAAGTCATTTGAGGTAGTAGATGGTCTTTTCTCCTTGTTCCCCCCAAACCTCAGATATTTGGTCTCTGGAAAGAACTGAATACATAAACTCCACAACAAACAAGACTAGAGACCACACATTTGGAACAGTCAGAATAGGTCTACGTGAGGTTTGCTAATGGAGAGAGGAAAGGAACACAATTCATTTCTGAATTGGTTATCATATTCTTCTTGTAAGTGACATGATTGAAACTACCAATTGGCTTTGCAAAATGCTGAGTCCATATTTCTACATCTGTGAAAACCCATCTGGGACCTTCTCAGCAAAACGAGAGGGTTTCACCAGCGATTGCTGTCAGGAGGTGCTGCGCCCATGACCAGCCATTTCTCAAGAGCTCTCTTTCTGTTTCAGCTGCTGAATTCTAATGTGACTGGCAAACAGCTCCACTCATTGCTCAGATTTGCTTCATGTTACTTCTTTACAAACTTGGTCATCATGGTATTTTTTAAAGGCACACATATTATCAGTGTGGGATCA
This sequence comes from Bramus lutescens, assembly GCA_001685075.1. Lineage (NCBI taxonomy): Eukaryota > Metazoa > Chordata > Mammalia > Rodentia > Cricetidae > Bramus > Bramus lutescens. The sequence continues at coordinate 117,458 of LOEQ01003053.1, read as the reverse complement.
ACACAAAAGTCTGAAGGGACAAGAAATAATAGAGCTGAAATCCTTTTACCCAGGATTAGCCATTTAGGTTCCAAGTGTTGGAGCTTAATAAATTCATCCAAGAATTCTGTCTTCATCTTTGATAAAATATTTCACAGAAATTCTTTCCAGTTGTTTGTACACAGCTATTTAAATCTCAGATTCTCCATACAATAGTTAAATCAGAAGGCCTTCTATCAAAATCATATTTGAAAATGATAAAGAAAATTTTATTTTTTAAGTTGGAAGATGTTACCCATTTTTAGCACTGTAAATAAGCAAAGCCTTAGGTCTACCTTCCCTGTCAGAAAATAAGTATCTCTGGAGGCCTATTAATAACTGAACAATGTGGATAGAGTCAACTTCAGAACACTCCTGAATCTTGAAGTCTTCTGGATTCTGAGGAGTATGGTGTGTTTATTATTTGTGTAGAGGCCAAAAAGCATTAGAAAAAATTTACTTTACTATGAGTGTTTTCTTTCCTTCTAGACATTATGTCTGTCTCAAAAACAAACTTCAGAGAACAGTTATAAATGCATGAATAAACATGTTGTCTAGCTGAGAGAGAGCCATTCAGGTTGCTAAATATACAGACTACTCTAGCAATAGTACACAGACAGAAGAATAGCATGTTGCCATTTAATGAGGTACAGATGCAGACTTACATTTTTTAAAAAGAAATGTGGTCTTAGTTTGTTCCACTCATCACAAATACACAAAAGGGCTTCAGACTGAAAATGTGGAGAAATGCTGCCCATTCAACAGCGCATATACTCGTGTTCAATGACTCCTTATGATTGATGGTTTTCTTCATTTAAGCATCTACTTACAATCAGCGATACTTAATGCTGTTTTTTGGGGCCATGGTTGATTAAATGGAAATTTAGTCATATCTACTTATTGCTACCATCTTTCTTGGAATATGGTAGAGTACATTAGTACATTAGAGAGGCTCAGTAACCATTACAGGCTCCACAAGGTCAACTGTGTGCTTTGTCTTAGCTTCATAAGAGCTATTGCAGAAATTCTTTCATCATGCTTAACAAGAACATGCTGCCCAAATAGTCTCGATAGTCTCTCTCCCTGAAACTAACAAAGTTAGCTAGAAGATTCTTGTCATTTGTTTACAAAATGCTTTCAAGTAATAAGGGGTTTGGAACTGGAAATGATGGAGACAAAACAAGACATGGAATTTTACAAGGAGGAAGAGGACTGAGACTGGGCTAGTGAGATGGGGGGGTCTCTGCAGCCTTGACCTTTAGCCTCAGGAGACAAAGCAGTTTGTGCAACACAAGTCAGTAGGCAGTGTTGGCTCAGACTTCGGGGTCTGACCCTGAGTTGTTTATTTAGGCATGTTTAAACACAGTGCAATCTGATGAATACTATTCTTGGGATAATGAACTGATTCCATGTGTACTACAAAACACACTTAAGTCTCTTCGCAGATAAGATGCGAATACATTGAAACTCTTCATAAAGTACAAATAACACCTTCCATAAAGATAGGTTCTCTAGTTGACTCAGAAAAACATGTTTGCATGAATGGGTCTGGAGGAGTGTGTAGGGCCAGAAAGGCTTTGGCCACACAGATTGCGCAAAAGTCACCAGCTAGAACACCTATCTACTCAAGCCTTCTGGGTGGAAAACAGATTTTGGATTCCTTTCCTCGAGGGAACAACCCTGTGTGCTTAACGCTCCAGGTTCCTGTAGTGCAAGTGAGCAAAAAAACTCCCCTGCCACCTCCTAAATGAACCATCACTGGCTGCTGGGTCATGTTGTATGAAATTGCTTTCTTGTCTCCCACAGTCCATCTCTCTGCTGCCCAGGGTCACAGGATTCCTTCAGAGGAGAGAGTGAACAAGGGAATTCTCAGTTAGTAAATATCTACAATCCCATAAGAATCTGTGTATTCCAAGTTCCATGCTCAAGAGTGAGTTGCTCTGATTCCAGGATCATGAATAGCGGAGGTACAGATGGTACTAAAACTATTCTATCCAGCATTTCTCAGCAAGGAATGATATATGGGGACCCATGGGAAGCACCTGTTTGGAACTTATGGGAGCCCCATTCAACATGGTGGCTGCCATTTTGAACAGGAGGAAACCTGATTCTATAGTTAGTTAGTTGCTGAAATATCTCCCACTATTTCATAAAAATTTACTAATATTAATAACCACTTTTAGGTGGTATGGATAGCCTTCTTGCCTCAAAGCTACAGCTATTTTAACTCTTGCAGTCTTTCTGATTTCAAATACTAGTCTGGGAGAGTAGAGGGGAAGAAGGAGAAAGGCATATGGTTAATTCTTTTGATTTAGTCATGTGCTGAAGCCCTCTGGGGCAGCTTCCTTTAGGAGAGTCACATAGTTATTAGTTGTAAATCAGTGGAAGAGCCCCAGTAAATCTTGGGCCCACTGTAGAGTCAACATTTTCTCAGGTTGTTGGGAGTCTTATAGGGAGAACTGAGCACAGAGGACTAACTTCCTGGTTCACAGTGTTATGTTTAGATTCAGTTATGATGCTTTCACATTGCCTAATTGTTTTTTGATAAAGATACTATAATTGAGAAGAGGTGGATGACTCCCAAAGGTTGCCCTCTTTAAAGAACTTCAGGTAAAATGATGGTGGTGGGATTATTTCTGCACCAGGAAAGAGCATGCATAAGAATGTGTAATTGATTTATGATTCTAGAACAATTATAATAAGAATATGCAACTTACAATTCTAAAACTAGCATGACGTATCTGCTCAAAATGACATTTGCATAAATTTGGCAAATGGTTCCCCCCAACAATGTGTGCGCACATGTGTATAGAAAAAACCCTTTAGTAAGTTGCTATTGATGAAGACACAATGCACTTTGGCCACAGGATCTTCCCTGGATCTGATCTAAAAGCCTCTTCCCCAAGGACTCGCAATCACAGTACTGTGAAGTGCCATGCAAGCTTCCAAGGGAGGGAAGCAACCAGTGGTCCTACCCAGCTGTGATGCCTATGACCCACAACAATGCTCAGCATGGCAAGATATATTTATAGGTAACTTAATGGTAACCAACAGCTATCTAATGGGACGTAAGGCCCATTCAACAGGAAGGAAATCATTCCTGGTACTAGAAATCTACCCAGTTTTGCAGTGAGATCATGGATCTTAAAGGAGAACTTTATTTTGCCACTTACTAAACCAGTATAATTTTTAACTACATTCTAAATGTTTTTCCTTGTATTCACAGATAAGTCCAGCTCTCCTCATCTGAAGAAACTTGTCTTGGTAACAGGCAGATACAATTACAGAAGACCACAACTCGTCAAAATACAAAGAAGAACTGATTGTGTGGGCTCCAGGACCAACGGATACATCTACAGTGCAATTCTGGCATCAGGGGCTCAGGGAACATCAAGGGGGGAAAGGAAGAAAGATCGAAGAAGAGCTAGAGAGCCAGGAAATCTGTTTGCGCATCATGTCTCTTAGAAATGACAGGGAAGCTGTATCCATGAAACCCCAACATTATGGCTGCCTAAACAGACCTGAACAAGTTCAACGATAGACTTGCTAACATGGGGATGGGACTCTAATGTTACAGAGCTCCACAGCTAGAAAAACAAACAAACAAACAAACAAACAAACAAAAAACCTACAGATACCCCTTGGTTCCCTGAAGAAGGGACCATGGAGTTAGACAACTGGCGGCGGGTCTGCAGTAATGTTGTTGCCATTGCTGATTTCGCTCTGCATCCCCTGTGTCCTGGTTTATTCGCGACCCCTTCGACGCACTAGACATCGACAGATACCTTAGAAATGTTGAAAGCAAGAGAAATAGTTTTCCCTAGGGACGAGTCTCCTAATTGATTATCCAATACCAAGTGGTCAACCCTGAAATTGTATACATTCAAGTAATACTAAGTGGATTCAGAAAGTAGTGTTTATATATTTACACATACACACACACGCACGCACACACACACACCAATTAAAGAAAAAGAGGGCATGGATTTGAATGGGTGTGTGTGGGAGGATGGCACAAGAGGAGTTATAACAAAGAAAGGGAAAGGGAGAAATGATGTAACAATATTTTAATTTCAGGAAATTAAAAAATAACCCTCCAGAGTCTTAAGAAATAATAGAATAATTATAAACATTTAATTCTTGATATGCATAAAAACTATTTTAGACATTTAAAATTGAATTATCTTATTTTCATAAGGCCATTATGAGGCAGAAATGTTAATACATTCACTTATAAGATTTAAGAATTGAGACACAGTGTGGGTAATTTATCCACTGTCAACTCAATAAGAAGAAAGAAGGAGGATGCCTTCACACTACAGGTGATTCTGGAGATGATGGGGTGAGCAGGTTGGACAAGATACCAAGATGTGGAAAGATTTTCTTCTCTGTGGAGTTGAGAAATAGGGCTGGATATTCCAGAGACAGACAGAAACCTCTGTTAGTCTGTCCTGCTCAGGGGGCCAGGAGCGCTTCAGAGGCAAGACAACTTGATACCAAGTGAGCTATTCTAAGCATCACCGTTGTGTCTCCGGGTACTTTCATCCTCACCCTGTAGGGTATCTATATGCTTCTCATTTAGAAAACCTTGGGATTGAGGTTCTTCTTTTTCTAATTGCTTCCTTTGAAAAGTACAGACAAAAATTTCTTATTAGTTAGTGTCATCCCATCCCTTTTAATTCTGCTAAGAGTAGGTAGTAAAAACAGGGGGGCTCTTTGTGCTTTCATTATTTATTCTTTGTGTTTAGCAAATACAGTAACCAACAAAAAGCCTGCCTAGTTTAGGTAGGATTTGAAACAGCAAGGGAGCCTTCCTATCAGGCATCGAGACTGATACTGTGATCAACTCTGGCATCACAACTCTGCCTACGAAACCATATATGTTCCCTACGTTCTTGCTTTACACCCTAAATTACAAACTGTATTTATTATTTAAGGAAAAAAATGGAAGAAGTAGCTTTGGAGGTGTGTGTTGAATTAGCACCTTGAAGCAGCGACGGCCTGTGATCAGAAATGTGAAATCATGTTGTTCTCTGAGAAGCAGAAATGCAGAAGCCATTGTCTGGAGTGTGGGGACAGACAGAGAGCTTGCTCTGAGCAGGTGGGGTGCCTTTTCTGCATTCATCCCAAGAGACCATCAGGAGGCGATGATTTAGCTGTTTCTCACTATAATAACTCCTCTTCCAAATTATCAACAGGGAGAGGTTTAGGGATATTTTTAGCAAGGTGAAGTGTAGTGTGAAAAATAATGAGGGCCCAAGGCTGCTGAGAGGCTGTTTTCAAGTTTTGGCTAACACCCGAGCCTGTCTGGCCAATGTCTCACTTGGAAACACAGCATTCCAGATTTCACAGTGGTCCCAAGGCTCCCAAACTGTTAATGCCTTCACAGTCATTGTAAAACCACACATAGCAGCTGTCTGCCTTTCAGGGTTAGTTCTCTGGTGAAAAGGATTGCACTCCTCTATGCTGGATCTTTGGAGTCATACGAGGGAATGGAGCTGGGAAAGCAATTATGAAAGGTCTGCTTTTAGTTCACATTCTACCTATTCCAGTGGTTTTCTGTCTTTCTGAATACAAGCTGGCATAACAAAAATGGAGGGGAGTTGTTCCAGTGTTTTATTAAGTGTGCTGGTCATTCATTCAGCCAGTCAGCATTACCAAAAGAGGCTACTTATGTGTGATGCATTGTTCCAGGAGCTTCAAGGACAAGGAACTTGCACAGAATAACATTTAATGAACAGTCATTGGATTCCCACACAATGCGAAGTGGATTCCAACTTGAATTGTTCGGTCTGACACAAGGGACCGTGATGTGGCGCTGGAGTTTATTTTGGTCTCAGTCCTGATGTCTGATAGGAATACCTTCCCCATGCTTGAAATCCAGCTCTATTTTGCAGATGATTTTTTCTAGCTACTGTATATGTGATGCAATACTACAGAGTAGATATGATTGTGAGACAGGTTATATATTTAGCACATTCTTCATTTCAGTAACCAGCTTCAGATTTTAATTTCTGACTGCAAACTTTATTCTGCTAGGCTAGTGGAAAGAAACCTTAATCTCAGTCCTTTCGGGGCTTCCCCAAGTCTCCAGGATTGTGTCATACTTCTGGGTCTTGTGCAATATTAAGACACTGGAGTCAGGGTCTGCCATGTCCTCCCACACCTGTCCACTGGCATATTTCTGTCTCCTTCATTCTTCAAAAATAGTGACTCTTATCCGCTACCACTACCCTTGACTTGGGGTAGGGTGCATTTCAGGAGAGGGATCTCTGCTCTCATTTGTCTGTGTGTACCCACTAGCCAACTCTGAGGTCCTTCAGGCCTCCTAGGCAGTGGTGCTAGAGACTGTAGTGTAGGCCCTTTCTGTGCCTCAACTCATCTCTCTCTCTATTCCTGAACCCTGGGGGAAGCTGTCTAGAGGCAGAGGAAGTCTTTTTCATTTTAGGCCCTGCAGAGAGCTTCCCTAATCTCAAAGACTTTGGTAAACAAACGACAAAAAGACTAAGGGAAAGGTTCTACCCTTTGCTTTGAGGACACTTTCTTCCTCCCTGGCAATGAAGGGAGAGGAAATTGTGAGATCACTGGGAAGTGGTAGAGAGAAATAGAAAGAGATAATGGTAGGAAGATAAAACTAAATTATTATATCAAAATATCATCTCCCTCAAACCATATGGATGGCTCATCAAAAGGCCAACAAGGTGTGGGAGCAAAGAGTGCAGCAGAAACAGAGAGCACAGCTCCTGTGGGATTGAGAATGTCCCTGGTGTGTCTGGACATAGCTACGGGTTCTCTAAGGGACCTCTTTATAATTAGTGAGTTCACCAGTGATTAGCTCGTAGGAACGATTGGCTAGGGTGGAACAGCCCCAGTCTGTGGGAACTGAAGAACACTTGTGGAAGACTTGAAATACAGTGTAATTTTTTTTCTGTGTGCATGGGAAAGCATAAGGAAAGGCAAAACTTTCTCTGAAGTAATTCTGTTCTCTCAAATCTTTCAAAATTTTGGCCAAATCATGTAGTTCTTGTTAAGAACAGAAGTTATCTCTGTCTTTGGGGTCCCATCTTTGGTACATTCTGGAACATTCCTATATGCTGCAGACATATTTAACAATTTGGTTATTTTTTAAAGGACAGATTGAAAAAGAACATCTTCTTTAGTGTCAATGCAACAGTACTTCGGTTAGTTCAAAGACCATACTCTTTGTTAATATAATTCCTCCCTATATCCAAAAACTGAAGATGTCATCTAAGGACTTAGATGACATCAAATGAATTATCATTATGTTCCCAGACTCAGAAGCCCAGGCCAGCTGCAGGGCCAGATGACCTCAGTTTTCTCGTGTGTCCTATCCTGCTGGTATGAAAGAACCAGAAACGCAGCATAAGAGGGAGTTTGGGGGCAGTAATAGCCAGTAGCTCTTGCAACCACAGCTGTTGATCTGCTTCCAGATATGAGAAGGATCATGGTCTGCCTGCCAAAACAAGAATACATACTCTAGCCAGAGGGAACAACTGAAGATCTGATGGCTTGCCTTAAGACATGTGTGTTGTCTCAGAAGTGTCCAGAAGCTAAGTGAAGTTCAGTGAATCTGTTTTCTTCACTGTGATTTGGAGGGAAGCTTTGTGATTTGTTATGACTTTTCCCCCAGTGGCATGGTTCATAAGCACTGCTGTTACAAACAGCAGGTCAGAAATGCAGGCTCTCAGGTCCTAGTCCAAACCCAGTGGCTCAGGCTGTGCACTTTAAACAGGATTCCAAGGTGTTTTGCTGCATTTTCAGACAGAAAAGCGTGATGAAAAGCAAATAATGTGAGCTCACAGTATTGGATAAACAGGCTTGGCTAGAGAACCAGCAGTTATCAGCACTGGTGGTGCCAAGTAGTTCAGACTCAGATAGGAATGACTTCTGGACCTGGTTCTTCCATCTTTGTCTGTGTGTCCTTTGGAAACAATTTCTTTTTAGGTCTTGATTTTCTTGTCTTTAAAATGAGAAAGGTGATATCTGACTTTGCCTAGGGATTGTAGTAAGGGTTAAATGAGATATTGTACCAGGAAAATTATCTATAAAGGTTACACACTTTCCAAATATGGAGAGACAAAAATTGTAGTTACTCACATCTACTTAAAATGGATTTGGGCTTTTTTTTTGACTTGTGAAATGAGTCACTGAGCCATTTTAAGACAATCACAAAGAACAGATACGTGACGGGCAAGAGACACATGGGTGTGTTCAGAAACCAGCATCGAATTTAGGTTATAGGAGGGAGTTAGCAGTGATTATTAAGTTGAATTATTCATCACCACAGTAACAACACAACAGATCAACTGCATAGAGCCCCAGGGGCTCTCACATATTGTTTATACAGAGCTCCCTAGTCTGCTGCACGGTTGAGGACCATGGGTAAAGAGCAGGTTATTGTGTGCAACTGAATGTTCTTGCCACCATGATATAAAACAAGGACAAGGAAATTCTTTTGCTTTCTTTCCCCATGTTTCAAGGATTTCCATAGAGTAGCTCACTTTAAAATTTGAACTTGACCAGCCTTACAGGAGTCAGTGATTTCAGGTTATGGCACCATGAGCTCAAAGCATGAGCAAGTTTCCGTTCAAGTGGCGTGACACAGAACTGTGACCACTTGTCAGAGCTTTATAAATGGGACCTAGAGGGCTGGAGAGATGGCTCAGTGGTTAAGAGCATTGCCTGCTCTTCCAAA